>ONZH01015499.1:0-25406 GCA_900303285.1 Rhinella marina | reverse complement strand
ATTTTTAGGATCAAGCTATATACGTGACAGGTAGCAAATGACTTGGTTGTATTCTGTGACGTACAGAAAGTGTCACCTGGACAGAATATACGGATTGGAGTGAGTGTGCTGAACTGTGACACACAGAAAGGTTACACGCAGCTGTGTGAAATGGATTTGTATCACTGAGCTAAAACAACAAATACAACTAATTATTTTTATATTTTTTTTATATATTTTTTTTAGTTTTGTTTTTTTTTGGAACGTGACGTGCAGAAACTATCGTAGAGCTGTCTGACACCCTACTGACGGTGGCTATTTAGACTGCGACCCAGACAAATGTCGCACAGAGATTTTTAGGATCAAGCTATATACGTGACAGGTAGCAAATGACTTGGTTGTATTCCGTGACGTACAGAAAGTGTCACCTGGACAGAATATATGGATTGGAGTGAGTGTGCTGAACTGTGACACACAGAAAGGTTACACGCAGCTGTGTGAAATGGATTTGTATCACTGAGCTAAAACAACAAATACAACTAATTATTTTTATATATTTTTTTTATATTTTTTTTTTAGTTTTGTTTTTTTTGGAACGTGACGTGCAGAAACTATCGTAGAGCTGACTGACACCCTACTGACGGTGGCTATTTAGACTGCGACCCAGACAAATGTCGCACAGAGATTTTTAGGATCAAGCTATATACGTGACAGGTAGCAAATGACTTGGTTGTATTCTGTGACGTACAGAAAGTGTCACCTGGACAGAATATACGGATTGGAGTGAGTGTGCTGAACTGTGACACACAGAAAGGTTACACGCAGCTGTGTGTAATGGATTTGTATCACTGAGCTAAAACAACAAATACAACTAATTATTTTTATATTTTTTTTTTATATATTTTTTTAGTTTTGTTTTTTTTTGGAACGTGACGTGCAGAAACTATCGTAGAGCTGTCTGACACCCTACTGACGGTGGCTATTTAGACTGCGACCCAGACAAATGTCGCACAGAGATTTTTAGGATCAAGCTATATACGTGACAGGCAGCAATTGACTTGGTTGTATTCGGCGACGTACAGAAAGTGTCACCTGGACAGAATATACGGATTGGAGTGAGTGTGCTGAACTGTGACATGCAGAAAGGTTACACGCAGCTGTGTGAAATGGATTTGTATCACTGAGCTAAAACAACAAATACAACTAATTTTTTTTGTATATTTTGTTTTCTATACTTTTTTTGTAGTTTAGTTGTTTTTTTGGAACGTGACGTGCAGAAACTATCGTAGAGCTGACTGACACCCTACTGACGGTGGCTATTTAGACTGCGACCCAGACAAATGTCGCACAGAGATTTTTAGGATCAAGCTATATACGTGACAGGTAGCAAATGACTTGGTTGTATTCCGTGACGTACAGAAAGTGTCACCTGGACAGAATATATGGATTGGAGTGAGTGTGCTGAACTGTGACACACAGAAAGGTTACACGCAGCTGTGTGAAATGGATTTGTATCACTGAGCTAAAACAACAAATACAACTAATTTTTTTATATATATTTTTTTTATATTTTTTTTTAGTTTTGTTTTTTTTGGAACGTGACATGCAGAAACTATCGTAGAGCTGACTGACACCCTACTGACGGTGGCTATTTAGACTGCGACCCAGACAAATGTCGCACAGAGATTTTTAGGATCAAGCTGTATACGTGACAGGCAGCAAATAACTTGGTTGTATTCGGTGACGTACAGAAAGTGTCACCTGGACAGAATATACGGATTGGAGTGAGTGTGCTGAACTGTGGCACACAGAAAGTTTACACGCAGCTGTGTGAAATGGATTTGTATCACTGAGCTAAAAAAACAAATACAACTAATTTTTTTTATATATATTTTGTTTTCTATATTTTTTTTGTAGTTTTGTTTTTTTTTGGAATGTGACGTGCAGAAACTATCGTAGAGCTAACTGACACCCTAGTGACGGTAGCTATTTAGACTGCGACCCAGACAAATGTCGCACAGAGATTTTTGGGATCAAGCTATACACGTGACAGGCAGCAAAAGACTGTGTTGCATTCGGTGACGTACAGAAAGTGTCACCTGGACAGAAAATAGTGAGTGTACTGAACTGTGACACACACAATGTTTCCACACTGCTGTGTGAAATGGATTTGTATCACTGAGATATAACATTAAAAAAAAAGGGGCTTTTATATGTGGCGATAGCTGCACTACTAGTGCTAGCCAGCCAGCCAAGCCAGGAGACAAAAAAAAAATGTCTTCTAGCCCTTAGAAGAGCTGTTGGGTTCTTTGTGGGTGATTCCTGCCTAACAGAGAACTAAATGCAGGCCCTAACACTCTCCCTGAAACGCAGCAGCTCTATCCCTAACGACCTCCAGACGGCATCTGAGCCGAGCACCGCGGCCAGTCACTAGTATATTCCAGGGTCACCTGATCAGGCCAGCCAACCCCTGCTATCGACATGTAAGGGCCCCACGTGATGCTGGGTGTACCGTAGAGTCTCCTGGCTTGTGATTGGCTGTGTTTTTAGGCGCCAAAAAAGCACAATGTGGAAGTTGCCATTTCCTCGAGCATGGCGAGATACTCGTCCGAGCAGCGAGCACTTACGAGTACCCTAATACTCGAACGAGCACCAAGCTCGGACGAGTATGCTCGCTCATCTCTAGTCCTAACGTTCTCCTGGTCTTTGACCAACTAAGGGTTGACTGCACATGCAAGGCAGTGGCCATCGTCTTTCTCTGAAGGGGGGTCATGGATTGTATAGTGTTTGGAGAGATCTGGAAATCCGGACCCCTTCTGCGTACGCCCACATCGGTGTTTTCACCGATGTGGGCATATTAACCCTCGATGTGCCGTGGTCAGCGCTGGCGGGAGGAGGATGCGGGCGGGAGGAAGGGGAGTCCATCGGGTACCCGCGCTGCTGTGATGGGGACCCGATGGCTTGGATAGCAGCCCGATGCCTTCCTTAGGCATTGTGGCTGCTATCCCTTCTTGCCTGTGCGATTCAGCCCCCTGGATCGCACAGGAAGCAGGCTGTATGTGTATTACATTGAGTAATACACTTACAGCCAATGCATTACAATACAACAGTATTGTAATGCATTGTTAAGGGGATCAGACCCCCAAAAGTTAAATAAAGTTAAAAAAAAGTTAAAAAAAAAAGTTTTACAAAAAATTAAAGTTTCAAGAAAAAAAATACACTTTTCCCAAAATAAAGTTAAAAAAAAAATTGTAAAAAAAAAGGGGAAAAAAGAAAAGTATACATATTAGGTATCGCCGCGTCTGTATCGACCAGCTCTATAAAAATATAACATCATCCACCCTGCCAGGTGAACGCAGTAAAAAAAAACAAAAAAACTGTTACTAAACAGCCATTTTTTGGTCACCTTCCCTCACATAAAGTGTAATAGCAGTTGATCAAAAAGGCGTATTTAACCCAAAATGGTACCAATGAAGCCGTCATCTTGTCCCGCAAAAATTATACCCTACCTGAGACAATTGCCCGAAAAATAAAAAAAAATATGGCTCTCAGAAAATGGCAACACAAAAAAAAGATTTTATTCTGTTCAAAAATAAATCTAATGTGTAAAACTTTCCAAAAATAAAAATGTTAGGCATTTTGGGTATTGCCACGTCCGTAACAACCTGCTCTATAAAAATATTACATGAGATGGCCCCCCAGGTGAATGCTGCAAAAAATTTTTTTTAAAAACTATGCCAAAACAGCTTTTTTTTTCACCTTGACTCACAAAAAGTGTAATAGCAGGCGATCAAAAAGGCGTATTTAACCCAAAATGGTACCAATCAAACCATCATCTTGTCCCGCAAAAATCATACCCTACCTGAGACAATCGCCCGAAAAATAAAAAAAATATGGCTCTCAGAAAATGGCAACACAAAAAAAAGATTTTATTCTGTTCAAAAATAAATCTAATGTGTAAAGCTTTCCAAAAATAAAAATGTTAGGCATATTGGGTATCGCCACGTCCATAACAACCTGCTCTATAAAAATATTACATGAGATGGCCCCCCAGGTGAATGCTGCTAAAAAATTTTTTAAAAACTATGCCAAAACAGCTATTTTTTTCACCTTGACTCACAAAAAGTGTAATACCAGGCAATCAAAAAGTCTTATGTACCCCAAAATGGCACAAATGAAGATGTCACCTCATCCCGCAAAAAATGAGCCCTCACATAAGACAATCACTCAAAAAAATAAAGATCAATGGCTCCCGCAAACCAATCCATCAAAATCTGTGCTGCAAAATTCATATAGCGCTCCTTCTGTTCTGAGTCCTGCCATGTGCCCCCACAGCAGTTTACCACCACATATGGGGTGTTGCTGTATTCAGGAGAAAATGGGTAACAAATTATGGGGTGCTTTTCTCCTTTTACCCCTTGTGAAAATGAAAAAAATGGGGCTAAAGCAACATTTTATTGGAAGAAATGAAACTTTTCATTTTCATAGCCAAGCGTATCCAAATTCCGTAAAGTGCTTAGGGGGTCAAAGTAGTCAGTAACCCCCTTAATATATTCTTTAAAAGTGTAGTTTCCAAAATGGGGTCACTTTTTGAGGGTTTCCACTGTAGGGGTACGTCAGGGTCTCTCAATTACAAAATGGTGCCTAAAAACCATTCTAGCAAAATCTGCTTCCAAAATCCGTATGGCGCTCCTTTCCTTCTGACCACTGCCACAAGCCCATAGAGACGTGTGCCACCACATATGGGGTATTTCTGTAAATTGCAGAATCAGAGCAATGTATATTGAGGTTTAGTTTGCTGTTAAACCTTGCTGTGTTGCAAGAAAAAAATTATTAACATGAATAATCTACCAAAAAAAGTGAAATTTTGAAATCTCACCCCCATTTTCCTTTGATTATTGTGGAACACCTCAAGGGTTAACAAACTTTGTAACATCAGTTTTTTATAATTTGAGGGGTGTAGTTTCTAAAATTGGATCATTTAGGGGTGGTTTCCATTACATATGCCCCTCAAAATCACTTTATATCTGAATTGGTGCTTAAAAAAATGGTTTTGGAAATTTGGTTGAAAATTTGAAAAATGGCTTCTAAACTTCTAAGGCTTCTAACGTCCCAAAAAAGTAAAATGACATTTATAAAATGATGCCAACATAAAGTAGACATATGGAGAATGTAAAATAATAACTATTTTTGGAGGTATTACTATGTATTTTGAAAGTAGAAAAATTGAAATTTGGAAATTTGCTAATTTTTCAAAAAGTTTGCTAAATTTGGTATTTTTTTATAAATAAAAATGAAATATTTTGCCACAAATTTACTACTGTCATGAAGCACAATATGTGACAAGAAAACAATTTCAGAATGGCCTGGATAAGTAAAAGCGTTCTAAAGTTATTACCACATGAAGTGACACATCAGATTAGCAAAAAATGGCCTGGGCAGGAAGGTGAAAACAGGCCCGGGGTTGAAGGGGTTAAACACTGAAGTCATCATTCATTGGCTAATTCATGTCACATGGGCACCAACAATTTATCACAGGTGATTTACCACAGGCGAGTCAAAATGTGTTTCCCTGCTAATTAAATGTAAAGGGTGCCAATACCAATGTCACATCAAGCTTTAGGTTTTTCTATTTTTCCCTCCCATTGTTTTTTATTTTAAATTGTTGTTTATCATTTGTCTTTTGTATTTATATACTATACAAAAAAGCTGTTTCACTTAATTCATTTTTTTCAGGAGATATTCCACATTATGTACTTAAAGGGGTTCTCCGAGATATATATATATTGATGATCTATCCTCAGGATAGGTCATCAATATCAGATCGGCAGGGGTCTGACACCCGGCACCCCCGCCGATCAGCTGTTTGAAGAGGAGGCGCGCGCCGTATCAGCGCTGCCTCCTCTTCAGTGTTTACATGCTGGCCGACTCGGGGGTAGTGGTGAGTAGGTGTAATTACACCTCACTGCCCCATTCATTTCTATGGGAAGAATCGCTCCCATACAAATCTATGGAAGCGATTCTATTCATAGAAATGAATGGGGCAGTGAGGTGTAATTACACATACTCACCACTACCCCCGAGTCGGCCAGCATGTAAACACTGAAGAGGAGGCAGCGCTGATACGGCGCGCGCCTCCTCTTCAAACAGCTGATCGGCGGGGGTGCCGGGGGTCGGACCCCTGCCGATCTGATATTGATGGCCTATCCTGAGGATAGGTCATGAATATTTATAACTCGGAGAACCCCTTTAAACTTCATGGGTGCCAATAACTATAAGCAGGACTGTATATCCTGTGTATATGTAGTGTTGTGTCTATTGTGTCCTTACGGCAATTAAATATATATCTTGCACTGTTCTTGTATCTCGATCCACAAACTCCACATGCCTGTGTCTCGGTATAATTTTACATGCTACCTGGGTTGGTTTCTGCCCCAATAAAATCCCATTAACGGACTGTACTTACAGATAACAAGAAACTGGTGGCAGTCTACCAAGCTTGCAGGGTTCTGTTTCACTGGGGTAGTGAAAGGGCTCTCCCAGCTTGTCAGGGTTGTGAGTGAGTGTTGTACCATGAGGTCACAGAGGCCACCTCTCTCAACCCTTGTGTCTCCCTTTGCCCATGTGGACAGGGGGTGTCAGTGTAAAACTGAGCCAAGCTTACTTTACGCACCCCCAGTCCCAGTCATAACACATTAACAAGATGTAATAACTCGCCACCTGTGTGTGTTAACTTTGCTGCATTTGCATGTGTTGAATTAAACCGGTAAAATATAGTAAAGCAGTAATATGTGTTGAAATGCAGAATGCATGGCGTACATATCATCTGAGTTTAGAAAGGCATATGTGCTTTACACATAGCTCAGAGTCTGAAGAACCTGCCAATATCCAGTCCACTAATTGTCTAGCAGGCTGTCAGCAAATCAGGGTGTCTGTGGGCAAGCCTCCCTAAGGTCCAGGGTCGTGAAATTCTCATTCTGTATGTTCCCTGCCTTTTGTATTTCAAAAGTAAAATGATGGGGGAAGTTTTGCATAATTCATCCAATTCAAATTGCCATAACTTCCAATTCAATTTGCAGAAAATCTTTATTGAAATGCATAATTACCGTACAAATGAGCGAATTGAAGTTGACAAAGTGGAATTTGATCCGAATTTCAGGAAAAATTCCGGAAGTCGAATTTTCTCGCACTTCGTGGTAGTGAATCATGTTTTTTCTAAAATGGCTGCTGTACTGGTTAGAAAGAGAAAGTAAGAAGCCCAGGAACAAGAGATCACCCATAATTCAATGCAGACAGCCAATGAGCAGATAGCTAGCCCCTGTGATATCACAGCCCTATAAAAAGTAAACACCTGCCCTGTCTCCGTCATTTTCCAGTGAACTTAGTGTAGTGAGAGACATTAAAGGCACTAGGGAGAGTGCTTAGGAAAACCAAAAATTACTCTTGAGCAGTTCAGGGACAGCTAAGAGACAGTGCAGAGATATAAAAGGGTGGCATTAGCCACACTATAGGGAGAGATGAGGACCAATTGAACAGTGTAAAGCCTCACTTATAGGAGTTATTCTATAACACCTTTCTGCACTAATTGGGATTAAAACTGTTCTAATACTACATATTTTAGGTTCTTTGCATTATTTGATACATAAGTAATTCCAGTAATTGTTGATTCTGTTTTTGGGGTGAAACGGCAGCCTGATGCTACAGATTTTACGGTGTTCACTGTGTTTTATATATAATTCATTTTTTTTTAATTCTTGATGAATTGGGGTGAAATTCATTATAGGGCACTCAAGTTTTATTATACAAAAGTATATCTGTTAATCCCTAATTGGGTAATTGGGGTGAAATTGCGGCCTGATACTACAAGTTTTGGGGTGTTTATTTTTTTCATATATAAGGACATCCACCCGTGCATCAACTAGCGATACATAGGTTTACGGAGGCAGGAAATCAGCACGGTGTAGTGGTGGGGAATGCCATACTTGGCGTGTGGGAATTTGTCATCAAGCCACTGGAAGACATCAGCACAGACAATTGTAGAATTGCTGGGCAGAAGGTGAAATGTGGCCAGGGTGCCAATGTTGGCACCATGGCCCTGTATCAACACATGCAGCTCTACTATAAAGTGGCCTGGGAAAATGTTGGCACTAATGTAGTGGTACACACTGATGCAGCAACCACTGCATCACCCAGTGGCCCCTTTTCCAGTAGTCAAATCTCTACCACCTCAGCAGAGGGGAGCTGTGTTTCCTTCCCATCATCTACTGGTCCTGATGCTCCTGCTCCTCCTCCTCCTCATCACTCGTTTTGGCAGCAATCATTCACTGAGGCGATTGCAAAAAGAGAACAGTATGCATGCACTCATTCAACTGTGCAGAAGGCTCCTGGTCAAGTTGCTGGTACTACAGTCCCTCCCTTTCATGTGGTGGATTCTAGACCTTTCAGAAAACTGATGGCTTGGGCCGAGCCAAGGTGGAGAGTCCCAAGCAGTCATTACTTCTCAAAAAAGGCTGTACAAGCCCTGCACACATATATTGAATAGAAGGTGGACCAGTCCTTGAGTCTGTTGGTGGATGCTAAAGTTCACAGCAGCGGCGACATGAGGGGCTGTAACTATGGTCAAGGACCTATGGCCATGTCCTTTACTGCCAAGTTGGTAAATGTTATTCCTGCCCAGCCACACCAGTAACTTGGCCAGGTGACGGCACTGCCGCCTAATAGTTTTCAATCTGTCAGTCCTGCGCCAATGTCCTCTTCTGCCTCCTCATCCTCCAAATTGTCCTAAGTATCCACTGCAGACACAATTTGGAGTGTTACTCTAGCATACCACCTGTGCAGAGTACATTCACATACAATGCATACAGAAATGGGTGGTTTTTCTGCACGAGTGAAAGGACAGGAGCAGGAGGATCGAGAGGCCGGTGCGGAAGACCAGTCAGATTACCCTGACCCACCGTGGCAGTATGCAGTTTTTTAATATTTGTTTATTTGAAATCAGGAGTCATAACAAGCATACAGTGCACATTGCAACATAGTGTCACATATGGTTTTACAGAGATATAAAGAAGGCAATCCTGACCAATTTTATATTTATTTTTCTCCCTTCCCCTCAACACCCCTTCCTTTCCTTCCTCCCCCTAACACAGCCCTTACCCAACTTAAACTTCAATGTAAGCTCTGCAATATCTCCGCCTCCGTTAACTTCATCATTTGAGGAGTGGGTTACAAATCATATCTGTAATTTGCCTAATTTGTTGCTTATCTGGGCCTCCAGATACCATTTTGTTTGAACAAAGGGACTCATCAAATCCCGTATTTCGATGTCTGTTAGTGCGACTTCAATAAACTTTTTCCATTTTTTTATTAATTTTCCTATTGCTTTTTCTTTGTTAGTTTCAGTGTCTAGGCGTTCCATATATAAAAAGTGTTTCATTGTAATATTTCTTCCCATACTGAGATAGATGTTTCCAACCAGTGTTTCAGCAAACACTTCTTGACCGCCATTAGTAATATATGTACACCTTTCTCTGTTACTATGGATGAGGTTGTGTCATCTTGTTTTTTTAGGATATAATGAAATATACATTGAATGGGAGTTGGAGCTATTTCTACATTCCAGACTAGTTTTATATACTGGATGGCCTGCGTCCAAATGTTTTGCCATTTGGCACATTCCCATAGACAATGTAATAGATTTGCTTTCTGTTGTCCACATTTAGGACATTCTCTAATGTAGTGTGCTGGGGCTTCTTTATAGGACAAGTCAAAGGCGTAAGTGGCTTTATGTAAGATCTTCAGTTGAGTTTCCCTCCAATATTCAACTGATATTGCTTGTCTGACACATTCCATACCTTCCCTTAGTTTTTTTGTTAGGTCCTCCTATCCAAACTCTCTATTCCTGTGGTTAAAGACATCTGTCACCAAGCCAAGTGATTGTATACTGTGAATTCTGCAATATATCTCAGATAGCTGCATCGAAGTCTTATCAGAACCCAATAGGGCAGCGTACCAGGCTATTCTATCGGGGTCCCCCATACATTTTGATATTGACTGACAGTAAGAACGTAGCTGATGGTATGGGAGGTAATGGGCAGTTGTTAATTGATATTTTTGACAAAATTCATCCCAGGACATAAGGTTTTGTCCAGAGGTATCTAAAATATCTTGTAAGTTGTTGATCCCTAGTTGTTTCCATCTGCCATACATTTTATTAGTGTGGCCTTGTGGGAAAGCTGGTAAAGTCCACAGAGGCATTTTTGGGATAAATATATTGTTAGTTTATATATTTTCCTCAGTGTTTTCCAGGTTATCACCGTATCTCTTAGTAGAACACTATGTTTAATTTTTGATGGATGTCTTTCCATTTAGTGTGTAAAAGAGCAGACAGATCCCATGGACGTGCTAGTTCACATTCTAGTTGATAATCTGAGAAATAGGAAGTCTCCCAAGACCAATCTTTCACATGTCTGAATAGAGCTGCTAAATTATAGTGTCTGATATTTAGCAGTTGTAGTCCTCCCTCCCAGTTTAACATACATAGTTTTTGGTATGATATACGTGGCCTTTTTTTTTCTCCATAAAAAAGTAGTAAATGCAGATTGCAGTCGCATGATATCTGTATGTTTTAAAAGCATTGGTATCATCTGTAACGGATAGAGTAACCTAGAAAAACTGATCATTTTAATAAGATGGGCTCTACCACTCAGGGACAAAGGTAAATCTTTCCAATTGTCCAGTTCCCTTATTATCTTCTGTATTAAAGGTGGATAGTTCAATGCATAAAGTGATGTAGGAGATCTCCCTATCTTCACCCCTAGATAGGTTAGGTAATCTTATGATATTTCCACTGCAAGGCGGCCTTTGGCAGTCGGGTTATATCTACCTAGGTACATCATTTGGCTCTTCCTAACATTAATTTTGTAGCCCGTCACCGAGCCGTAGTGTTGGAATGTATCCAATATCCCCTTTAGATGTTTATCTGGATTCTGAAGGTATAGTAATATATCATCTGCAAAGCAAACTAATTTAATCTCACTATTCCCTATTTTAATACCCTCATAAATGTCAGATTGCAAAAATAATTGGGCTAATGGTTCTAGGGCTAAATTAAACAAAAGGGGAGATAACGGGCAGCCCTGTCTAGTGCCTTTCTCGAGGTCTATTGTTTCCGATAAATATCCCGGTATATACACTTTTGCTTGTGGAGCATTGTATGTACTCTTGAGATAATTTCGGAAAGGACCTACCAGGCCACCCTATCCAGAACTGCTTCTAGCCATTTCCAGTTTACATTGTCAAACGCTTTTTCGGCATCTATTGCCAATAGCGCTGGTTGACAGTCCCTCCCTGTCTCTTTCACCACATCCTGCGCCAGCAATACTCTCCTAATGTTTGTAACCGCTGAGCGGCCTTTAACAAAACCAACTTGGTGCTTTCCTAGAGATGATGGTAAATAGAGGGCCAGTCTGTTCGCCAATATCTTGGATAGTAATTTTATATCTTGGTTTATACAAAGATATTGGGCGATAGGACTCCGGATAGGTTAGATCTTTCCCCTGTTTTGGGAGAACTTTTATGTATGCCATTTCTCTGAGGGCAAAATTTTTCCCCCTTTTAACATATTGTTATATAGGGTACTAAGCATTGGTGCAATCTCCACCCCTATGGCTTTATAAAATTCAGCCGGGAACCGATCGGGGCCGGGGACCTTTCCATTTGGAAGTGTTTTGATGGTGGTGATTAATTCATCTATTGTAATATCAGAGTTGATGACAGTTAGGGAGTCTTCTGACAGTCGGGGGAGTTTTATTTTCTGTAGAAGATCATTAGCTCGCTTACTATCATATGGGTCTCTAGTATAGAGCTTGGTGAAATAATCACTAAAAATCTTTGCTATTACTTTAGGGTGATGTTGCAGGGTGTCTATGTCATCCTTTAGGGGGTGTAGATGGGTGTATCGATTTTGTCTCACTAAGTTAGCCAGCAGTTTTCCTGCCTTGTTCCCATACCGAAATAGTATTGCTTTTTTATGGTCTGCAAACCACCTTTCCTTTCCTTCCAAATAATAATCGAAGTTGTGTTTTGCTGTCACCCAGCTGATTTTGTTTAATTCAGTGGGATCCTGTAAATATAATGCGTAGGCTTCCTGAACTGTCGATGCCGCCTCATCATATTTTTTTTGTATATTTTTCTTTTTTCCTATGGTGTAAGCTATTATACGGCCCCTCAGGACCGCCTTTGCAGTTTCCCAAAAGAGTTGTGGGTTCTGATTATGTTCTTAATTATCGTGAGAATATTCTCACCACCACCCCTTTAGTCTATCTACAAAGTCCTGATCTGATATTAGATGCCCCGGGAGTCTCCAAATGTAATCTGTGCCTTTCGGTATCGTGTCTACTACTTCCATCAAGATCGGGGCGTGATCTGAGATCACAAGATCCATTATTTTAATGTGTTGAATTTTGGGCAAGAAATCAGGGGAAGCTAATAAATAGTCTATCCTAGACCAAGATGCTTGTGAGAAAAATGTGTGAATTCTCTTTCAATAGGGTGATGATTTCTCCAAACGTCTATTAATTTTGTAGTGGACAGAAAAGGGCTTAATGTCTGGTGTCCTACAGGATTTCTCTGATGCTTAGTCCCTTGTGGGTGTCTATCTTCCAGTTGATTATGAACTCTGTTGAAATCCCCTGCTACTATTACCTGTTTTCTGCCTTCCTGCAATATTAGACTTTCCAGTTTATTATAAAACCCTTGCTGGGAATGGTTTGGTGAATAGATGTTATATATTACCAGTGGTCCGGTTCGTGAATCTAATTCTATCCTCATCAATCGACATCATCATCTACAGTAAGAGACCCATCAGTTATTTGCAATCTTTTATGTAGGAGCATAGTCACTCCCGCCTTTTTCCCATTCGAAGAAGAGCCTAACACCTGTCCTACCCACTGTTTTTTGAGTCTCCAAAAATCACTTTCTTCCAGGTGTGTCTCCTGCAGTAGTGCAACGTCAGCTCCAAGTTTTCTGAGATGTCTAAGAACCATCATACGCTTGTGTTGTGAGCGTAGTCCTTTCACATTCCAAGTAACAATTTTCATGTCACTTCTGTGTAGTTTATTTCTGCAAGAGGCACACTTTCACCAACAGGGAAGATCCTCCTCCCTTCCTCTCCACAAAAGGCAAAAATAATACGGAGCTTCAATACAAATCCCAAAAAACTCTCCACCCCCCCCCACTCCCAGTCCCCAGAACATGTTAAACCCCAATGTATGAACCTTTACTGACTTCTCTTTTTTCGCACTATTCCTGGTATAGCCATTGTCACTAATCCACCAGGAACTCATCTCTTTACCCTAACTTCTTCATTGACATCTTCTTTGCCCTGACCCATTGGGCATGGTCATGGTCTATAGGTAAGATTGCGGTCAACCACGAATTATATAGCCGCTGTCTCCCAGTCTTATATTACCAAGCTATATGTGTGTGTAATACAACACGGGAGAGAGGAGAAAAAAAAAAGGGTATCATGGTGCTGACTAAATAATGCAATAAACATCATCTTTTCGCTAACCCTATCAAGGCAATTGTATTCTCACATGTCCTTCTGAGCTCCTGCTGTATGTCAGTCCTATGCAGCCCTGTAATCTTGTGAGTCCTCGGTATTTCTTGAAGTGAAAGAGGATCTTGAATAACTACGTCTATTCACATCTGCAATCCGATGTCCTCTTGCTGGAGGGCTTTCTCTGCGCGGTGGGCTTGCTTGGTAGGACGGCATTTCTCCATCCAGTACTAAAGCTTCCATAGCTTCCTTTGGCGACATGAATGTGTCCGTACAACCGTCGGCTCAAAAGACTCACAATGTTGCCTGGTATATCAATGCAAATTTGGTCTTTTTTCTGACTAACATGGAACATATATTTGAAAAAGCTCTTCTCCGCTTTGTCACTTCTGCCGAGTAATCACTAAACAAGAGCACTTTGTGACCTCGTATCTGTAGTGGCTGAGCTATAAGACTGTATTGATTTATGATTGCTTCTTTCGCTGCATAATTCAGGTATTTTGCTATGGCGGGCCTTGGTCTGTTGCTGAGTAGGCCTTGATCTTCCGTTCTTGGAGGTCCAATCCTGTGTGACCTTTCCACAGTGAAAGTTCCTTGTAACCCTAGTGCCTGTGGTATTTCTACTGCAAAGATCTGGTTTAGTTGAATAGCTGTTATCGACTCTGGCAGACCCACTACCCTGAGGTTGCTCCTTCTGGAGCGATTTTCCAGATATTCAACTTTATCTTTTAGGGTTTGGTTATTACGGAGGACCTCACATACCTGGGTATGTGCTTTTTCCAGCTCGTCTTCTATCAGACATATTCTGTGTTCCATTTCTTTTGTTTGTGAGGTGTGTTGAGCAATGTCACTCTGAAGTTGTTGTAAAGCTGCTGCTACTGTGGCCTCGAGGGTGGATTTAATGTCCGGCGCCAGCAGTTTGGCCACCTCGACCGCCATGGTTTTACAGGAGATCGTAAGGTCTAGGTCTGGGGAGTGTTGTGACAGTTCCTCCTCCGATGCCCCATTAGAATCCTCTGACTGGCGATGTGGAGGTTGAGATGACGACTTGGTCAGCCTGTGTTGTTTTCCCAGCACGGACGCCATCTTGCCTCACGCTTTCTTCTCCTCTCGTGACGGGAGCGCGGGTTGTGGTATTGAGGGGCCGCCTTTTAGCAGGAACTTCTCCATATAACACCCCCTGATATTGTCGGGTATTCTCCAGTGGGCTATTTCTCCCCGGTGTGTGGCTGAGCCCCGTTCTTTGAGTCAAGGGGTCCGGAGCTCTGCCGTGTGCCTCCCTAAATGTGAGCGCCGGAACCGGAAGTCCGTGACAGTTGTATTATAACAATTCGGCAGAGGGATATCTACTGGCTGTTCACCATGTTAGACCAATGCTACCACTCCAAATTGGGGGCCTTTTTTCCGAACTACCATCGAGACATCCTATGTAGTCAGTTAGCAGCTGCCTATGTTCACCATAGCCTATCCCAGGTGGGGGGGCCCTCTGTGCTCACTTTGCACTGCCTTGGCTTCTGGAGCTGCAAAACCTGGAGAAGGACCTGAACCAGCAGGTGGTGGCATACTTGGACCGCACTCTGCCAGCTCACATTCAAGATCCCCAGGACTACTTTGCAGCCAAACTTTATTTGTGGCTGCAACTAGCTGAGTTTGCCTTGGACAAACTTTCCTGCCCAACCAGTAGTGTGGAAAGACTGACCGTTGTGAAAATGAATCAGGCGTGGATCAGCCAGGATTTCCACAAGCCAGTGCCTGATGCCTCAGACCTTAGACTAGATCATTGTGGGTGCCACACCGAAACTTTGTGAAAAGAGACCCGTTTCCTCTGGGCACCTGCTTCAGTCACTATTCTAATGATGCCACCTGCCTGATGCCACACACCTGCTGCCATGTTCTCCTACTGCCACCCATCATCTTGTGCTGTTACTAACTCTACTGTTGCCTCTCACCTCTCCACTCTGTCACTGGGCCACTGTCTTGACTCCTCATGAGTTTGCCACCCTCACCATACTGTTAGTGGGCCACTAGTGTCTCTGTTTGGCCTTCTTAACATCATTATTTATATTGTCCTTCTTCTGATCTGTCAAAAGGATGGCAAAATGATAAACACAACAGATCCTGTCTTTGGAGCATTCGTAAGGCCTCTATCATAGGGTCCCTATTTTCAGCAGGTAATTATGCATGTTTCTGCAATGCACAGTCTTCTACACCAATATACAGGCTCTCTGCAGCCGGGAAATAGCTGATTTTTAACGCGATTTGTCACAAATAGATTTGGAGTGAATTTGGCAAACTGTCTCAATCGAAATGCTGAAAAATTCGCTTATCTCTATTCATGGTAGATCAGTACCTTTTTATCAGGGGAAGGGTGATTTCATATAAACTTGTCATGAATTAATTTGTGATTTAAAATTTACAATATCAATATATATATATATATATATATATATATATATATATATATATATATATTATGTGGGGAAGTTAGCTCGGTAGAGTGCGGTTTTTGTAGTGTAAACAGCAGTCAGAGTCCCAGACACAACACAAAGTTCAAATACAGGCTTGGCTTGCGTTTATTGGCAGGTTCAGAAAACAAATGAAAATACAGCCTTTGCTTCATGCATAAACAAAATAAACCCTGCTTGTCCAGCACTAACTAAACACAAGACACAAGTTTTCCTCAATATACGTGCGACTAGCTAC
This sequence comes from Rhinella marina, assembly GCA_900303285.1. Classification (NCBI taxonomy): domain Eukaryota; kingdom Metazoa; phylum Chordata; class Amphibia; order Anura; family Bufonidae; genus Rhinella; species Rhinella marina. The sequence goes on along the minus strand of ONZH01015499.1, from coordinate 9,166 downwards.
AACCGCACGAACAAAACATATTCTACAGTTCAGTCCACAAGTTTTACCTTTGATAGCTTCAAAAGTATCTCCTGAGGCCAGCAGCCTTTAGCATTCCTAACTGCACCCAGCCTCACTCTGTCTGCAGATCTTGCAGGCTTTATGGACCTGCTAATGGTCCAGCCTCAGCACCTGTGGTGTCTGACTCCAAACACTAAGACCCGGAGTGGAGGAAGTGGGATGGATGGCCCCACTGCCAAACCTGTCATCCATCCCAAAAAACCAGGCCCAAACACATTTTATCAAAACGTCTCCAGCAACTACTTTTGCTGGAGACCATATCGCACTTTCCTGGTTTCCCATGTCTCCTGGTGGGAGACATGAACTTCCCTCAGTCTCTAGTAGGCATAAAAGCTGAACCCAGGAGAAATATACCGACCATCCAGGATTAACCCCTTCAGTGTCTCACATATCCTCCCCCTTTGTTTGAGCCTCTGGGGGCGAACACTTTTAGCCATCAAACAGTGTGTCCTCGATAGCGCATCTGCGTTCCCTTGTAATTTACCAGCCCTGTGCTCTACGGTAAATTTAAAGTTTTGCAATGTAAGGAACCACCTCGTGACTCTTGCATTTCTCTCTTTAGCCTGGCTCATGTAGGTGAGAGGGGAGTGGTCGGTCACTAGCCTAAGTGCCAACCTAGCAGGTAATACTTCAGCGCTTCTAGGGACCATTTTATCGCCAAACATTCACGTTCCACAATGCTGTAGTTCCTTTCTGGGGGTGTAAGCTTCCTGCTAAGATAGGTGACTGGGTGCTCCTCACCCCCCACCTCTTGGGAAAGTACTTCCCCTAGCCCTACGTCAGAAGCATCGGTTTGTATCACAAATGTCTTAGTGAAATCTGGAGTGATGAGTACTGGCTCTCTACAGAGGATTAATTTCAGTCTTTGGAATGCCCCCGCAGCCTCTTCACTCCATTTAACCATGACAGACCTACTTCCCTTGGTCAGATCTGTCAAGGGTGCTGCTATAGTGGCAAAGTTAGGGATAAATCTGCGGTAATAGCCCACAATACCCAGAAAAGCTCTCACCTGCTTTTTTGTCACTGGCCGTGGCCAATTTTGGATGGCTTCTACTTTGTTGACCTGGGGCTTGATGACACCTCTTCCTATTATATACCCCAGATAACGTGCCTCCTCCAGACCCAACGCACATTTTTTTGGGTTTGCAGTCAAACCTACAGCCCTGAGGGAGTCTACCACTGCTTGCACCTCTGGTAGGTGACTTTCCCAGTCTTCACTAAAAATGATGATGTCATCTAAATAAGCAGAAGCATACCTGCGATGGGTCTTAACCCCTTAATGACCGGGCCATTTTGCACCTTCGTGACCAGACTGATTTTTGCTAATCTGACATGTGTCAGTTTATGTGGTAATAACTTTGGAACGCTTTTACTTATCCAGGCCATTCTGAGATTGTTTTCTCGTCACATATTGTGCTTCACGACAGTAGTAAATTTGTGGCAAAATATTTCATTTTTATTTATTAAAAAATAGCAAATTTAAAAAAAAATTGGAAAAATTAGCAAATTTCCAAATTTCAATTTCTCTACTTTCAAAATAAATAGTAATACCTCCAAAAATAGTTATTATTTTACATTCCCCATATGTCTACTTTATGTTGGCATCATTTTATAAATGTCATTTTACTTTTTTAGGACGTTAGAGGGCTTAGAAGTTTAGAAGCCATTTTTCAAATTTTCACCAAATTTTCCAAAACCATTTTTTTAAGCACCAGTTCAGATGTAAAGTGATTTTGAGTGGCTTACATAATGAAACCCGCCATAAATGACCCCATTTTAGAAACTACACCCCTCAAATTATAAAAAACTGCTGTTACAAACGTTGTTAACCCTTGAGGTGTTCCACAAGAATTAAAGGAAAATGGAGGTGAAATTTCAAAATTTCACTTTTTTTGGTAGATTATTCATGTTAATAATTTTTTTCTTGCAACACAGCAAGGGTTAACAGCAAACTAAACCTCAATATATATTGCTCTGATTCTGCAGTTTACAGAAATACCCCATATGTGGTGGTAAACGTTTCTATGGGTTTGTGGCAGTGGTCAGAAGGGAAGGAGCGCCATACGGATTTTGGAGGCAGATTTTGCTAAAATAGTTTGTAGGCACCATTTTGTAATTGAGAGACCCTGACATACCCCTACAGTGGAAACCCTCAAAAAGTGACCCCATTTTGGAAACTACATCCTTCAATGAATATATTAAGGGGGGTACTGGCCACTTTGACCCCCTAAGCATTTTACGTAATTTGGAAACACTTGGCTATGAAAATGAAAAGTTTCATTTCTTCCAATAAAATGTTGCTATAGCCCCAATTTTTTTTATTTGCATAAGGGGTAACAGGAGAAAAGCACCCCATAATATGTTACCCATTTTCTCCTGAATACGGCAACACCCCATATGTGGTGGTAAACTGCTGTGGGGGCACATGGCAGGACTCAGAACAGAAGGAGTGCCATATGGATTTTACAACACAGATTTTGATGGATTGGTTTGCGGGAGCCATTGATTTTTATTTTTTTGAGCTATTGTCTTATGTAGGGGCTCATTTTTTGCAGGATGAGGTGAGGTTTTCATTGATACCATTTTGGGGTAAATACGCCTTTTTGATCGCTTGGTATTACTCCTTTTGTGAGTCAAGGTGAAAAAAATTGCTGTTTTGGCATAGTTTTTTTTAGCATTTTTTTTACAGCATTCACCTGAGAGGGCAAGTCATGTGATATTTTTATAGAGCAGGTTGTTACGAACGCGGCGATACCCAATATGTCTAACATTTTTATTATTGTTAAGTTTTACACATTAGATGCATTTTAGAACAGAATTAAATCTTGTTTATGTGTTGCTATTTTCTGAGAGCCATATTTTTTTTATTTTTCGGGCGATTGTTAGACGGCGCTGCAGACTGGGGACTTGCGCCGCCCGCCGTCTAAAGACAGTGGGCGGTCAGCAAGGTGTTAAGGATGATATCCATTAATCTCTGAAATGTGGCAAGAGCCCCATGTAGCCCAAAGGGAAGGCAGACATATTGGAACAGACCATCAAGGGTGACAAATGCAGTCTTCTCTTTAGCATGGTCAGTGAGCGGTACCTGCCAATACCCTTTCGTCAGATCTAGTGTAGAGAAAAATCTAGCATGTCCCAGTCTCTCTATCAACTCATCCACCCTTGGCATTGGATAGGCATCAAACTTTGACACCTCATTTAATTTCCGAAAGTCGTTACAAAACCGTAGTGTGCCATCTGGTTTGGGTATCAGGACTATGGGACTTGACTATTCAATATTTGACTCCTCAATAACCCCCAGATCCAACATTTTTTTGACTTCTTCTGAAATGGCCTGTCTACGAGCTTCTGGTACCCTGTACGGATTTAAGTGTACCCGTACCTGTGGCTCAGTGACAATTTCGTGCTTGACTATGGAAGTACGCCCAGGTAATTCGGAGAACACATTAGTATTCCTAAGGACAAACTCCTTTGTCTGCTGCACTTGTGCCCTAGACAAGGTCTCCGAGATACGCACCCCTGGTACACTCTTAGGAGGGATATTTACCTCAGGTGGGGACTTCCCCGGGCTACCCCTACTGGGTAAACTCACTGCAGACAAGGACTCTTGCTCTTTCCATGGCTTTAGCAAATTAACATGGTAGATTTGCTCAGGCTCCCTCCTGCCAGGCTGGTACACCTTATAGGTGACTTCCCCCACCTTCTCAACAACCTGATACGGCCCGTGCCATTTGGCCAAAAACTTGCTTTCTACAGTCGGCACCAAGACCAGCACTCGGTCCCCTGGTGTAAAGGTTCTGACCTTAGCCGACCTGTTATACACTCGACTCTGAGCCTCCTGTGCTTGCTCTATGTGGGCCTTTACTATGGGCATAACTGCCGCTATCCGGTCCTGCATAAGGGTGATGTGTTCGATAACACTTTTGTAGGGGGTGTGTTCTTGCTCCCAGGTCTCCTTGGTGATGTCCAGGAGCCCACGAGGGTGTCGGCCATATACTAGCTCAAATGGAGAGAACCCGGTGGAGGACTGGGGTACCTCACGTACTGCAAACATCAAATATGGCAATAAACAATCCCAGTCTTTACCATCCTGGCTAACCACCCTCTTTAACATGCCCTTCAAGGTCTTGTTGAACCTTTCAACAAGTTCGTCAATTTGGGGATGATATACTGACATACGCAGGTGTTTAATTTTTAAGAGCTTGCACATCTCCTTCATGACCCGTGACATAAACGGGGTCCCCTGGTCTGTGAGGATCTCTTTAGGAATGCCAGTTCGGGAGAACATGCTAAACAGCTCTCTGGCAATGACCTTTGCAGAGGTGTTTCTCAGGGGTACCGCCTCAGGATACCGGGTGGCATAGTCTAATACCACCAGAATGTACTGATGCCCTCTAGCGGATTTCACCACCGGGCCAACTAGATCCATTGCAATCCTGTCAAATGGTACCTCTATGATGGACAGTGGGACTAAGGGACTTCTGAAGTGAGACATAGGGGCCGTTAACTGACACACAGGGCATGACTCACAGAACTCTTTTACACTTCTATATACACCAGGCCAGTAAAACCTCCGTGAGACCCGTTCTAGGGTTTTCTCACAGCCCAAATTACCCCCCAATACATGCTTATGGGCTAAATCTAATACTGTTCGGCGATAGGGCTGAGGCACAACCAGCTGCTCAAGCTCTTCCCCCGTACCTTATCTATATGGTAGAGTAGTTCCTGATTAACTGCAAAGTAAGGGTACCTTGTATCAGCCCCGGGAACTTGTGAGACCCCATTGATTACAGTAACACTTTCATGGGCTCTTACCAGCAAGGGATCTCTAAGCTGGGCTGTCCCAAAATTGTCCCGTGACACCTCCAAGTCCGGCATATCTGGACCCTCCTCCAGTTCTTCCGTGTCACCTACCAGCACTTCTAGGGGAAATTTCCCATTTTCACTTGGGGTCACCCCTACTGCTGGTACCTCTGTGTCTGGGTCATAAGGCTCAGGGGTTACCTCCTGACACACATTATTTTCCACATTATTAGCACACAATGCATTCCTCTTCCCCCCCACAAGTCCCAAAACAATGGAAAGTCTCTTCCTAAGATGACTTCATGAACTAAAGTCTTAACCACGCCCACCTCATGGGTACCAGCACCACAAGGGGTGCCTCTGGTGATATCAGCGGTGGGGTATTCCCGTGTGTCCCCGTGGATTCACAACACCCCAACAGTACGTCCACTGTATACCCCAGAACTGACCAAAGACCCATGCACGAGGGTTACCAGGCTTCCCGAGTCCAGCAGGGCAAATACTGAGTAACCCCCAGTGGAGACAGTGCACATTTGTGGCTCAGTCCCGGACACAATCTCTGCCGCCAGAATGGGACGGGCAAAGAGAGAAACACGCCTGGAGGTATTGCAGTCCATGGGCTCGACGGTAAGGGGACAGTTAGCCGCTATGTGCCGCCATTCATGGCACCGCCAACACTGTATGCGACCTTGGTCTCTGTCGCGAGACCCCCATCGTGGCCCAACTGCTGGCCCCCTCTCAGGGTCACCTCCCTCTGTAGCCTGCCTCAGATCTCGAGTAACCGGAGCAGTCTTACCAGCACATTTAGCCGTCTTGGTCTCCCTGGCACTGCCCCTGCCGGTGGAGGTCTGTAGCAGCTCCTCAGTGGCACGATACCACTCCACCAGGTTTACCAGCTGGTCCTCATCGGTAGGTCCTGCTTGTCCAACCCAGTGCTGGATCTGAGGTGAAAAAGAACGGGTGAACTTGTCCAGGACTACCCTCTCAATGATCTGCCCTGGAGTGCACTTCTCCGGCTGTAGCCACTTCGACACTAGATGGATCAGGTCATGCATCTGGGACCGTGGTGGAAGGCTTTCTGAGAAAGTCCAGGCATACACCCGGCCTGCACGCACCTGCATGGTTACCCCCAACCGAGCCAGGATCTCCGCCTTTAGCTTTGGCGTAGTTGCGGGAGTCCAACTCACTCAGGTCAAAGTAGGCCTTTTGGGGTTCTCCTGTTAGGTAAGGCACCACGACATCTGCCCACTAGTCCACAGGTAGCCTTTCACGCACCGCAATTCTCTCAAAGACAGTGAGATACGCCTCTACATCATCAGTAGGAGTCATCTTTTGCAGCGTGGCTTGCACTGTGGCCCTCACGGATGGTTGCCCACCTCGGGTCCCTTCCATAGTCATAGCTTGTGGTACGGTCATGGCTCCTGCCATCTTTTCTACCAACAGTCTATTCATCTCAACTTGCTGTTGTAGCATCGTCTGCTGCTGTTGTAGCATGGCTTGGGAGGCCTCGTACTGTTGCCGACTGATCTCCTGCTGTTGCCAAGTGGCTTCTTGTTGTTGACGATTAGTGTCTTGTTGCTGCAGACTGGCTTGGATCATCTCTTTGACCAGGTCCTCCATTGCAACCGCCTTTTTCACCTGCCGCCTTCACCCAAGACATAGAGCGGCACACAACAAATCCGTCCTTTTAGTGCGTGAGTCTCTTTAAGACTGCGTTTTAGTTCACTGCCCGCATCCTCCACCATATGTGAGGAAGTTAGCTCGGTAGAGTGCGGTTTTTGTAGTGTGAACAGCAGTCAGAGTCCCAGACACAACATAAAGTTCAAATACAGGCTTGGCCTGCGTTTATTGGCAGGTTCAGAAAACAACTGAAAATACAGCCTTTGCTTCAGGCATAAACAAAATAAACCCTGCTTGTCCAGCACTAACTAAACACAAGACAGTTTTCCTCACTATACGTGCGACTAGCTACAACCGCACGAACAAAACATATTCTACAGTTCAGTCCACAAGTTTTTACCTTTGATAGCTTTAAAAGTATCTCCTGAGGCCAGCAGCCTTCAGCATTCCTAGCTGCACCCAGCCTTACTCTGTCTGCAGATCTTGCAGGCTTTATGGACCTGCTAATGGCCCAGCCTCAGCACCTGTGGTGCCTGACTCCAAACACTAGGACCCGGAGTGGAGGAAGTGGGATGGATGGCCCCACTGCCAAACCTGTCATTCATCCCAAAAAATCAGGCCCAAACACATTTTATCAAAACGTCTCCAGCAACTACTTTTTTCAGCCAATCAACATGCAGGAGAGTCTTTGGTACCTCCTAGCATCATGTGGGGCCCCTACAAGTCGATAGCAGGGATTGGCTGGCCAGATCAGATGACCTGGGAATATAAGAATCTGGTCCCACGCTGCTCGCGTCATACGCCGTCTGCATGAGATTAGGGATAGAGCTGCTGTCTGTCAGGGAGAGTGTTAGGGCCTGAATTTAGTTGTTGGTTAGGCAGGAATCACCCACAAAGAACCAAACAGCCCTTCTAAGGGCTACAAGCACCTTTTTTTATTTAGTCTCCTCCTGGCTGCTGGCTGGGACTTGTAGTGCAGCTACCGCCATCTTGGCTGCACACTGTTAGGGCGTGAAATTAAAATCTGGTTAGGCAGGAATCATCCACAAAGAACCCAACGCTCCTTCTAAGGGCTACAACGACATTTTTTTTTGTCCTCCTCTCGGCTGCTGGCTGGGACTTGTAGTGCAGCTACCGCCATCTTGGCTGCACACTGTGCACTGGTGGCAGAAAGAGGACAGCACATGGTCCACACAGACCCCAATGAAATTGCCCAAAGTCCTCTCAGTACTAATTTTTGCTGCTGCTGTACCTTGGCTTCTGGGATCTGTAGTGCAGTCTAGGGAATACGTTTTGTCACTCAGTTATATAAACTACAGTCCAGTGAACAATTGTGAGGTGTGCTGTACAGCAGTGTCAGTCTATAAAATACGTTTTATTTCACTCAATTATATAAACTCCAGTCCAGTGAACAATTGTGAGGTGTGCGATACACTAGCCGCAGTCTAGAGAATACGTTTTTTTCACTCAATTATATAAACTACAGTCCAGTAAACAATTGTGAGGTGTGCGATACACTAGCCACAGTCTAGAGAATATGTTTTTTTCACTCAATTATATAAACTACAGTCCAGTGAACAATTGTGAGGTGTGCGATACACTAGCCGCAGTCTAGAGAATAATTTTTTTCACTCAATTATATAAACTACAGTCCAGTGAACAATTGTGAGATGTGAGATACACTAGCCGCAGTCTAGAGAATAATTTTTTTCACTCAGTTATATAAACTACAGTCCAGTGAACAATTGTGAGGTGTGCGATACACTAGCCGCAGTCTAGAGAATAAGTTTTAATTCTCAGTTATATAAACTACAGTCCAGTGCAAAATTGAGTGGTTTGCGGTGCAATAGCTGGAGTCTAAAGACTACATTTTTTTGCCTCAGATAGTAATTCTACTGTCTACTGAATACGGTTTTGGCCTCAGATATTAACTCGACAGTTTGGTTAATATACAAAATGTTGAACCCAAGGGCTAAGGACGAGGATGAGGGCGTGGGCCTGGGCGTTCAAGTAGTGTAGAGGGCAGAGGCCGTGGTCCTGGGCAAGGTGACACTGTACATGCTGATGAGGGAGTAGTGGAACGCCGCAGAGTTTCGCTCCCTAGCTTCATCTCGCAACTTACTGGATCACGTGGTACACCACTATTGAAACCACAACAGTGCGAACAGGTGATGACGTGGATAGCAGACAATGCGTCCAGTAATTTATCCACCACCCAGTCTTCCACGCAGTCCACCCACGCTAGCCAAGGGAGTAGACCTCTGTCTCCTCCAGCTCAACCTCCTTCCCCCCAGCCTGCCCCCCCCCCCACGGAAAGTATGGATTCAGATCAGGCATTCTCTTTTCAGAAACTCTTTTCGGGACCCTACCCAGAGACACAAACCACTGCTCAACAGCAACCTGAGCAGTTGCTCTGTCGCGATGCACAAAATTTTGAACTTTCACAGTCTGTGGGTCATGAGAGTGTGGACTTAGTGCAAGTAGTGCGTGAAGAGGTGTCGGATGATGATGATGATGATGAGACACGGTTGTAAGACAGTGTCGTTGTTGTCAGGGCAGTAAGTCCGAGGGTGGAGCAGAGTGAGGAATCGGAGGAAGAGCTGGTCGATGATGAGGTGACTGACCCGAGCTGGGTTGGTAATCCAACTCAAGACAGTGCTTCCGAGGGGGAGGCAAGTGCAGC
>ONZH01015498.1:0-72812 GCA_900303285.1 Rhinella marina | reverse complement strand
TCACTGTATGGTGGTGTTACTAGGTCACTGCATGGTGGTTTTATCCAGTCACTGTATGGTGATGTTATCCAGTCTCTGTATGGTGGTGTTATCCAGTCTCTGTATGGTGGTGTTATCCAGTCACTCTATGGAGGTGTTATCCACTCACTGTATGGAGGTGTTATCCACTCACTGTATGGAGGTGTTATCCACTCACTGCTTGGTTTTATTTAGTCATGGTATAAATGTATCATGTAGTCCCTTTGTTCCTATATTTTCGAGATTATATGTGTTCTTTGTTGTTATCTGTATACAGATTACATATTATTGTGCTCCATTTGTATTTACCAGTTCAGCACTAGTCCAGCTGAGTGCAGTCCTCTCCACTAACCACCAGGACCTCGCAATGTCAGTGTCATTGTTGATCTTCTCATTTATTGCATTGATAAATATTACTATGATCTCTGAGAATGAGGAGAAATCTGCCTTTATTGGGGGTGTATTCAGACTTAGCGCCTGGGGCAGCAGATCCAGCCCTGAGTGCGGTCACCGCTGTCACCTCCCAGGTTTATCTGCAACTAGAGAAGCAAAAGCCGCGAGAAGAGAGAATTATTGAGGCTGATCAGTGATGTGTCCTCCGCTGTGAGGGACCGAGAGGCATCCAGCTGCTCCCACATCACTTGACATTGATGCACTGTGTTGTACAGCCTTTGATACAGCATTTCTTCTTCCCTTTACAATCATTGTTCACTTTACATTCTCCAGTTTTTATTGGCCCTTTGCAAGTCAATGGTGGGCATGATCCAGGTTCATCTGGAGAAAAAAATAATCATTCAATTAAACTTGCAGAAGTAACTTTAGAAAGGAAAGTCACAAAGATAGGACACTACATATCCTGAGTGACTTGATGAGCGGCATCTATGATAATGATGGCAGAATGGTAAATGCAGCTCTGGAGTATAAGGGATGTAACTCAGGATCAGTACAGGATAAGTAATGTATGTACACAATGACTACACCAGCAGAATAGTGAGTGCAGCTCTGGAGTATAATACAGGATGTAACTCAGGATCAGTACAGGATAAGTAATGTATGTACACAGTGACTGCTCCAGCAGAATAGTGAGTGCAGCTCTGGAGTATAATACAGGATGTAACTCAGGATCAGTACAGGATCAGTAATGTATGTACACAGTGACTGCACCAGCAGAATAGTGAGTGAAGCTCTGGAGTATAATACAGGATGTAACTCAGGATCAGTACAGGATCAGTAATGTATGTACACAGTGACTGCACCAGCAGAATAGTGAGTGCAGCTCTGGAGTATAATACGGGAGGTAACTCAGGATCAGTACAGGATATGTAATGTATGTACACAGTGACTGCACCAGCAGAATAGTGAGTGCAGCTCTGGAGTATAATACAAGATGTAACTCAGGATCAGTACAGGATAAGTAATGTATGTACACAGTGACTGCACCAGCAGAATAGTGAGTGCAGCTCTGGAGTATAATACAGGATGTAACTCAGGATCAGTACAGGATATGTAATGTATGTACACAGTGACTGCACCAGCAGAATAGTGAGTGCAGCTCTGGAGTATAATACAAGATGTAACTCAGGATCAGTACAGGATAAGTAATGTATGTACACAGTGACTGCACCAGCAGAATAGTGAGTGCAGCTCTGGAGTATAATACAGGATGTAACTCAGGATCAGTACAGGATAAGTAATGTATGTACACAGTGACTGCAGTAGCAGAATAGGGAGTGCAGCTCTGGAGTATAAAACAGGAGGTAACTCAGGATCAGTACAGGATAAGTAATGTATGTACACAGTGACTGCACCAGCAGAATAGTGAGTGCAGCTCTGGAGTATAATATAGGATGTAACTCAGAATCAGTACAGGATAAGTATTGTATGTACACAGTGACTGCACCAGCAGAATAGTGAGTGCAGCTCTGGAGTATAAAACAGGAGGTAATTCAGGATCAGTACAGGATAAGTAATGTATGTACACAGTGACTGCACCAGCAGAATAGTGAGTGCAGCTCTGGAGTATAATACAGGATGTAACTCAGGATCAGTACAGGATAATTAATGTATGTACACAGTGACTGCACCAGCAGAATAGTGAGTGCAGCTCTGGAGTATAATACAGGATGTAACTCAGGATCAGTACAGGATAAGTAATGTATGTACACAGTGACTGCACTAGCAGATTAGTGAGTGCAGCTCTGGAGTATAATACAGGATGTAACTCAGGATCAGTACAGGATAAGTAATGTATGTACACAGTGACTGCACCAGCAGAATAGTGAGTACAGCTCTGGAGTATAATATAGGATGTAACTCAGGATCAGTACAGGATAACCTGTCGCCAGTGACACTGAACATACCTCTGAGATGTGTTTGTGTGAGAGTAGACCTTGTCAGACTCCTTCACCAGGTGCCAAATCCTGTCTAATAATCTGCTCCATCTACCTGTTGAGTTTGATTTCTATTGAACTCACCCATTTCTGCTTCTCTGCATTTTTTAATACATCCATCCAAGCAACACTTCTGGTTATGACCACACTTTCTGTCATCCTGGCACTGATCAAGAGGAGCTGGTTTGGGACACACTGGTATTGTAGTTGGTGGACATCTTCCAGGTCTCACTGTAATTAAGAAGGAGGTGATTAATATCAGCACAATGGTCAGACTGTCCCTTCTCTGACCAGCTTTATACTTGGTAGAAAGATTTTCCTTCTATGGACAGAACTGTCTCTTCCAGAAGGATCAATGGTCTAACAATCAAACCATATCCTGAAGATCATGCTGTTTACATTTAAAGCAGTAGATTCTCCATCGCTCTGTGAATTCCCATCAAACATTGAACCCTCACTCTACAATGAAGGTATTGGTCGAATGTAATTCACTGACGTAGCTTTCTGATCTTAGCTTGGATTGTAGATACTGTGGACAATTTCTGAACTTACTTCTCCACTGTTTCTGAACTTACTTCTCCACTGAGTTCATTGTATCTGGACTTTAAAGTTGTTCTCTGGGAATTAAGAAAATGAAAATATGTAAATATTACTTCTTTATAAATATATTTCCAAATACCTTTCATTAGTTATAATGGCTTTGTCTGGGGAGCAATCATTAGGAGAAACAAAATGGCCGCTGTCCTATTATCTACACACAGAACCTGTCCTAATCACACAGTAGGACAAGTTACTTCACTTCTCTGAGGTAAAGAGCTGCCTCATCCTCCTCTCTGCTTGTCAGGGATTATGATGCTGAATACACATGATCTTTAGCTGAATCTTTGTGGGAATGGAGTCAGAGACATGAAGTACAGAGAGGACGGACAGGACAGACTGTGGTAATGGAGACTACATACAAGAGCTGCTGCTTATCCCCACATCTCACATCCACCCCCATTCCTACAGAGATTCAGCTAAAGATCTTATCATCTGTATTCAGGATCATAATCCCTGACAAGCAGAGCAGAGAGGAGGATGAGGCAGCTCTTTACCTCAGTGACGTGAAGTAACTTGTCCACCTGTGTGATTAGGACAGGTTCTGTGTGTACTAATAGGATGGCGTCCATTTTGTTTCTCCTACTGATTGCTCCCTGGACAAAATGAGTCATTATAACTAATGAAAGGTATGTGGGAATATATTTATAATAAAGTAATATTTAGGTATTTTCATTTTCTTAATTTCTGGAGAACCCCTTTAAGGTCATGAATGTATTAGCAATTGTCCACCACCAGGACCTGCATGTAAGCTCACCCAGGGTATGTCTCCAAATATCTACTCCAGCTAATCTTTAACAGCTTGAGATCACAATCTCCTCTAGATGAACAAGGCATGTGAGAACGAACATGTGAGACGACATACTGAGAAATGTTCACCATGAAGTGGAACAGGTTGTCTGTAAAGGACCCAACATGTCAGTGCTTTACAAGGAGTGAATATTGACTAGGTGCTGCAGATTCCCAGTGGCACCAGTGTAATAGATGTCCACACCTGCTGTGAGGTTTTCCTGTAGATGACAGATGATTTCTGTGGGTCCAGTTTGTTGAGATCCTTCTAACATAAAGGTATTGTCCAAAGCATACAACTCCTTTTGTGGACAGTAGAATAAACTGGTTGTCTAGGGGTGAAAATTCATTGGAAAGGGTTCAGTTTGGGATTAAAAACCCCACCCCACTCTGACCCATCTGGTGGCTGCGTCCTGGTCCACTCTCAATACAAAAAAGAAATAATGGCTGCAGTGGATCACGACTGTTTGAAGTAATTGGAGGAGCAGGTACCTCTCGGCATAGTGACATCAGACCAGTCGGAGGATCGTAAGACTGAACCCTCCCACTTACCACTTTTTCATTCTGTCCATTAAAGGCTTGCATGCTTTGAGGAATGCCTTTTTGTTGGAAGGGTTACAAGAAAATAAGAGTTGCTGGGAAATCCCGTTAATGATTATAATGATCATTAGAGATGAGCAAAGTTTTGAAAAATATGATTCAGCAACTTTGCCAAAGTTAGCCAAGAAATTTCATTTCTTACGAATTAATTAATCGTGAATTGCAATAAATCAGATATACCCAGGCCACTCTGCCTTAGAGTATGGCCACATGGAGCGGCCGTGCTGCAGGCGGGTTGGAGCCATGCTGTAGTGAAGAGCCACGCAGCCAGTTAGCCCGCAGTTGCCTTTCATTTAGTTATGAAGACTGCACTATATAGTCCTTCTTCATTGTTAACAGCTGCGCTGCACCTTTAAACAGAGGCTGTTGCTGGTCTGGGGTTTGGCTAGTTAGGTTTGAGAGACAAAATACAGATTATTGCTTTTCTGTCCTTCAATCTCCTGCAGGTTATTTTACAGTAATCACAAATATTAATCAGGTGTGGTGTACCCACTTCTCTAACCCTAGCCCTTCTTCTTCTATCTGCTTTTCTTCCTTTTCCACATTCTCTAATATTGATGATAATATGTAATAAGGAACATCCAGCTCCTCCTCTCTCTTCATCTTGCTGATTTTTTTTCTAGGACATGGAAACCAAGAAGGATAATTTGGAAAAAGTAAAGCCAGCAAAAGATGAAGTTATTCAACATTAAGACCTGGCCCCCCTAAGGGGTGAAGACTGGATGGAATTAGTTGGCATGCTGGCACGGGAATAATAAAGGCTTCCATCTTGTTAGTATTAAACTACATTTACAACTGATGTAGAAATAAGTAAATGTAGGAATAAAGAAATAAAACAGAAGCAGGATAAGTTTCCCTGCACTCTTCCTGTAGTCTCCCTGCATTGTCCCTGCACTCTCCCTCTCCAATATTCATCTATTAATAATTTTCAGCAACACTTACACTTTAAGCTACGTCTCTCCCTCTGTTCAGCTCACAGTAAAATGACGAAGACCGCTGCAGGATGACTATCTGCGGATTGCCTGGCTGCACTGTGTTATTGGTATTCTTGCATTCCCAGGCTTCTTACTTTCATTTTGTAGCACGTAAAGCTGCCATTTCAGGTAAAACTGGTTTGTTTCTAATTCAGATTTGTTGCGAATTAAGTTTTCCAAAACTTAAAACCAAATTCCACTTTGAATGATTTGCTTCGCTCAACACTAATGATCATCATGAGATTGTCAAAAATGTGATCTGCTGGTCAGGTACATGGTAAATTTTTCTCAGCATTTAGAAAGTATTCCTGATCTAGCTATAATAGACTCAAATGAAGACCTATTAAAGGTTAAATGCTGGAGTAGACATGTGGAGACATGACGGGATGAAACTACATGTAAATGTCTAGAGGTCCCCATCCCGCATGGTGGACATCTGCCAATGTGACCCTTAACTAATGTAAAGTTATTGGACAAGACTTTAGAGAAAAACATCAGGTATAGACATCAGGTAGGAGCCCGGCTTGGTCACAAGTTTTACCCACTACAAGCTACTCAATTATGTGAACAAGCCCTTAGATGCCACTTAGAAAGTTTGCTTTTCATCCCTGTGACTCATCAGCATGCGTAGTAGGATTACCTATTGATGGTGGTTCTCGTGGTGGTTTGCCATGGTTGCCATGGTTGCCATGGTTGTCATAGATGTCTGCTAAGGCTCCTGCACAGAACAGAATGAGAAGAATAAGAGAGCCGGTCACCGGTGCCATATCTGCTGAGGACTGGAGATATGAACGATCCAGGTGAAGGACTCACCATTTATAGAGGTGAAGAAGGTAGGGAGGAAAAGATGCAGGGCAGGGCATATTCTTTCCCAATCTTTAGTATCATATAAAGACACCACTATAATTTCGATTGACTGATAATTATTTCCAGGAACCTCCTTATAATTTTGGTGGTGCAAGAACTTTTCTATTTATACCTACAAGACATTGGATATAAAGTATATGAGATATGAATGGAGCCAATAACAGAACTTTGGTTTCCACTCTTTGCATTTACTTCCCTTAATTCATATATACATTTTTTTAAACATTCTTTATTTTTGATTTTAATAAGTACAAGTAACAAGCATTACATACAGTTAATAACTAGTGATGAGCGAGCATGCTCGGCCGAACTTGCTGTTCGGGCCGAGCATGCCGTCACTCGGTTACACTCGGTGTTGGCCGAACACCGCGTGTACTCGAGCGCCATGCTCGAGTCCCCCTTCGGGAGGGATGGCATTCAGTGTAATGCCAGTAGCCATCTTAGCTACTGGCATTACACTGATTGGCTTGGCCGGGAAGGCATCATCGGGTGCTATATAGCACCCGGTGATGCCTTCCTGGCCAGTGTTAGTCAATGAGAGCTGCCGCAGAGGAGGGACAGATAGTGTAGGGAGAGAGGCATGCTAGGCAGGGATAGAATTTATTTTAATAACAAATAAAAGCCCTTTTAAGGGCTATAGGAATATGTGGGGACATTTTTTTTTTTTTTTTTAATTTGGGGCACTTGTGTAACCTTGTTTATTCCCATTGACTTACATTATTCTCGGGTGCTCGGCCTGAGCACTCGAGCACCCCCTAGTGCTCGGTCAGAGCATCCGAGCATATGAGCACAGAGGTGCTCGATCAACACTATTAATAACAAGTGCATCAAACGTGTAATACACAAATAAACAGGTAGATGCTCTAGTCATTGCTATATTTTACATAGTTGTTTTAGAGCAGTCATCAGCCTTATGTCCCACCCTACTAACTAAATGAAATAATCTGGATGTGGTTGAGAGAACAACACTTATATTGTTTGTCACCAACATTATTAACATAGAACACAGACACGCAGACAAGAGACAAGACAAAAATCATAATAAAAACATTCATTATCAAGATGGAGGGGGAGGAAAAAGGTAGAGGAAAGAAGGGGAGGAGGCAAGGAGCTCCTACTTATAGTGAAGTGATTTGTGGTGTGTTTCCCAATAAGAGGAAAGTAAAAGGATTATAGAACCAATTAGTAACAAGACATGGGTCATATCATACAGTTTTTGCACTCTCCACCCAGGGTTGCCACACCTGTAGGAATCGATCATGGTTCCTATTTAGCTAACTAGTCATCTCCTCGAATCTATATACAGTATTTAATCAACTTTGTTCTTCCATTCTCCGATTGAAGATGGTTGTGTATCTAGCCAATGCAGGGGGATCAAAGCTTTTGCTACCGCTATAATAAGTGTGACCAGGTTTGTCTTAGACGGTTTGGATTTTTTAGATGGTCTAACAAAAACAATCATATCCAAAGTTATCTAAAAGTCTGATGTAGTGAATTTCTCAATGGTCTCATTTATCCTTTCCCAATATGGTCAGAGGGCAAGACCACCATATATGAGACAGGGAGCCTGCTCCTCCTCCACACCTCCACCACCGCGGGGACGCCGACAGCCTTCTCTTATAAAGAACCTCAGGAGTTTTATACCATCTAGACAGGAGTTTAAAGTGATTTTCTTGGAGGTGCACACATGTCGAGAAACCATGGGAAGATCCCAATATTCTTCTTACTTCTTGATCTGGAAACACTATCCCCAGCTCCCCTTCCCAGTCTTCTATATATGTTGGCTTTAAGGTACAGCCCTGATCTCCCAGTATCCTATAGAGCGCCACGATTCTCCTGTGTTTGGGAATAGGCGTTGTAATAAGTTTCTCAAATGGTGTGAGAGATCTCTGAGATGGGTATTTTTGAAGTACAATTTTTACACCGCTTTAAAGTGTTCATATGTTAAAAAGAAAGTAGGAGATTCACTTATGGATTGTGGGAAAATCTAAATTGATGGAATCTCATTATTAGCTATAGAATCTCCTATGAGATCCAGCATTAAACCTACTGGTATCAATGGTGATGGGAGAGGTGCCAAATCTTTCTGCACTAGCTTCCACACGTCACAGACTCCTATCATCATGGGGTCTAAATCTCCTGATCATCATAAGTCAAAAATATTAGACTTGGTCATATGTTTATTGAGGAATATAATCCAATATCAACCATACAGTTTGTGAGTGGCAAAAGTATGTCAACCTTATGACTATCAAATATTGAAATAATTTGATGTGAAATGTCGGTTGTTTTCGATTAATGACCTGTTTTATTTAAAGGGAATATATCACAAAAACCTGTTCTATGTTTTATTTATGCTAAAAAAATCTATTATATATTTGTAAGAAATAATAAATAAATAAATAAAAATTCCAATGTGTGAAATATTATAAATAAATATTAGATTTTACCATATTTACCATCTTTGGTCACCAGGGGGAGCTCTGCTGGCCAAATGAGGCTTTGAGCAACCTGTAAGTAGGCATGCTGCAAAAAAAGTGGGTGGTACCAATGACATCACCAATTCACACCTTCAGCGGTGACATCACTGCTTCAGCAAGATAAGCTGAGACAATGGCTTCGTTACAAAAACACAGATCTCTGCTCCTCAGGCTCCTCCCCCACTGGTCACATGGCCGATTACATCACTAAGGTCCTACAGCCCCAAGAACCTCCATCTACTCTGTTTCTGAGTCCTGGGCCGCTCACCCCAGCAGTACACTCAGCAAAAAATTGTCTGCACTGCTGGGGTGAGCTGCCATAGAATTTTAGAACAGGCAGCCCTAATGAAGACAAGGACGCTGCTGCAGGAGTGAGGAGCAGGCACAGTGGGCTTCCCCCAGCAGCAAGGAGGGAGGACCTGGCTGTGTGTTACTGGTGTCATCACAGGGGCGGGCTCAAGTCTTCCATTCATTCTCTATAGGGTCGGCAGCGACTGAGGAAACCTATGTACATGCCTGCCGTAAGTGAGGTGCCATTGTGTTGTAAACCCAGACTGTCACACTTTACTTCCAACATGGCAGCCCCGATGTAAGGCAAGAAAACTGAATAAAAAAAGAAAAACATTTACACAATTTGAAAAATACATTATGTTAAAACCTGCTTTTGTTATGTTGTAAAACATATCAAATTTTTTTTCTTCGCGATAGTGTCCCTTTAAAGAACATGAAGTCTAATCTTCACAACATATGTATGTGGAAGTTTATCATTGTAGTAGGAGAGGAGATTTGTGAGGACCACTGAAGAAGAGTTGTTTATGCTCATCAGGCTGGGTGTAATGGACAGTGGGTGTGAAACCACAGTGCCAATTAACCAATTTGACTTTAAGCTCATCCTTAGAGCATTGTCCGGTTACCTGGTATTAACTCTTTATCTTCTATACAGGCATCTGGACTTGCCTGCATGGAACCAACCAGTCATCTACCTGCTGAAGTAGGCCTAGTGTAGTTGACTGCTGACCGACAGGGGTCAGAGAGTCCAGTGCACCAAAGACTCAGTTAAAAAGCATATTATGAACACAGTCCAAAGTCAGGGCAGGCTGAGTACTTCTGTATTCCAAATAGCAATTCCAACGCCGAGGCAGGCAGAGTATATGGGTAGTCCAAGTCATAGTTCCAAGATCAGGGCAGGCGGCAAGGGCCAGAATCTAGTTGCTAGTTACTAGAAAGCCTCAAAGGCCGAATAAGGAGGTGGAACCACAGTCTAGCTAAATAGGGAGACAGATTAGCAACTTAACTAGCAGGAGGAAAGGATTAACTCTAGCAGCGCTATAAGGTGTCCAATAGGCGCTAGTTCTAATCCACATAGAGAGAGCAGAGTGATGTCAGTGCCTGTCTGGAAAACCAGGACATCAGCGGGCATGGAGTACCACCATGATACTGGGAAAGTTTACAAGACCATCTGTAAAGAGTTTGGACTCTACCAATCCAAAGTCAGATACATTATGTAAAAATAGAGGAACTCAAGACCATTATTATCCTGTGCAGAGTTGGTTGATGAACAAAAATCATGCCAAGAGCATGGTATGTAATAGTATGAGAGGTCACAAAGGAACCCAAAGTAATATCTAAGCAACTAACGGCCTTTCTCACATTAGCTAGCGTTAATGTACCTGAGCCCACCAGCAGGAGGACCCTAAACAACAGTGGTGTGCATGGAAGGACTACAAAGAGAAAGCTGCTGCACTCCAAAAAAACAGTGCTGCCCGTCTGAAGTTTGTAAAATATCACTTGGACAAACAAGAAGGCTATCAAAACAATATTTTGTGGATGTGGTTAAGCATTGCCTTGCTTAAATATGCAAGGGCTTCCCTGAAAGAGATAAGTCTGGATGGGAAGATATGTTGTTTTGAAACCAGTATATACTGTTGAGTATTGACAGTGTCTTTCCAGATGTGTAAGCTGCCCACACCATAGACAATAATGCCACCCTATACCATCAGAGATGCCTATTAAACCATGCACTCATAACTGGATGGTCCCTCTCCTCTTGAGTCCGCAGAACATGGCATCTGTGATTTTCAAAAACAATTTCAAATTTTTATTCATCTGACCACAGAACAATTTTTCATTTTGCCTCAGTTCATTTTACATAGTTGCATAGTCAATACGGTTGAAAAAAAGACATAAGTCCATCAAGTTCAACCAAGGGATTGGTGGGGATGTGAAGCCTAGAATGAAGGGAGAATGAGGTTTTAAATGAGCTTTGTCCCAGAGATGATAGCAGTGTTTCTGGATTGTGTTGACTAGAGATGAGCGAATCTATTCACTGCTTCGTAGATTCAATACGAATCTTGGAAATTTTTTACACCGAAGCGAATCCGAATATTTTCAGATTTGCTTCGGAAGATTCTTCTTAAATCTTTGTGCGCTAGCGCTACGTACGCATCATATAATTTGTACGCTAATGCTATGCATCTGATAATTTGTACGCTAATGCCTACATGTTCAGTTATGTAGCGTACTTTTACTGTATATTCGTTCTTTGTGCGGGCCTAGACAATAATACGCTAAAGCTTCGTACGCACTTTGTATACTCAGGCATAAGTATTCGCGGGAATGGTCGCAGAACATGAATACTTTTTTACGCAACTTGAACTGAATCGAATCTTATTCTAGACAAATCTTTTTAAATATTTGGCGAATATTTGCTGAAGTGAATCTTAGAAGATTCGCTCATCTCTAGTGTTGACATAAGGCTTCTCCTTTGCACATTACATCTTTAACTTGCATCTGTGGATTACATGGTGACTGTAATCACAGACATTGATTTCTGGAAGTGTTCCTGAGCCCATGCAGTGATTTCCAGTACAGATGCTTCCAGTATTTAATTCTGTTCAGATCTGTAGTTGGAGGGATATTCAAAGTCTTCACAATTTTATGGTGAGGAACATTTTTCTAAAATTGGTCCAGACAGTTTTTCTCAGACTTATGAACCTCTGCCTCTCTAATGTGCACTTTTATACCCAGTCATATGTTTTAGTAGCAAATTCCTCCGTTTTTTATTAGTACCACATACTTTACCAGCCTTTTGTTGCTCCTGTCCCAACTTTTTTATATGTGTTACTGCCATCAAGTTCTAAATGATTTATTTTTTTATTAAAATTGTAAAATGTCTCACATTTAGGATTTGATTTGTGTTCTGTGATCTTTTGCAAATAAAATAAGGGTCTGTGAGATTTGCAAATCATTGCTTCTATTTTTGTTGACATTTATTCACATTTTACACACTTGTAGAATTCGGGTTGTAAATGACCAAGTCTGATATTTTTAACTTATTTCTTTGATTTGGCTCTTTATCTACTTTTAGCATTTATGTGAAAATCAAATGTAACTCTGGGTCATATTCATGCAGAAATATTGAAAATTTTGAAAGATTCACAAACAGCAAGCACCACTGTGTCTATCCCGGCCACCCCACACAAAAATACATGTGGATCGACCAAAAATTCATGCGATGTGTTTATGGCCAAATAAAAGTAACCATACAGAGCACCAAAGGGTAGAAGCTTCCATAGAGAAGTAAAAAATGATGGTTGGCAAGTAGCATTAGTGGCATGATGCATGCCACAGCAGAAGCCATGCAGAACATGATGGTAGGCAGACAGAGAGCAGTGGCAATATGGGGCAGTGCCAGCAAGGCAAGATCTATTCATCAGAATCAGACGCAAGCTCCGTGTGTCCTGCTGTTGGTGTTGCTGCTGTTAGGGAACTATGTGAGTATGTAGAGTTTATTGTTGTTGTTTTTTTTTTTTGTTTGTTTGTTTTGTTTTTTACTGCTTGTAAAGGAGGCACTTTACTGGGAATAATACTGCCTTTAAAGGGGGCACAGCTGGGCATATTACTGCCTCTGAAGGGGACACTTTACTGGGTATAATTACTGTGAGGGTTCACATGTCTGGGCATAGGTACTGTGAGAGGGCACATATCTGGTCCTGGAACAATGTGGGCATAAATACTCTGAGGTGGCATAAAGGAGGACTGATAACTATATGGGGGCATTTGGGAAACTGAGAAGGATGAGTTGATTTGAGGACTGCATCATCAGCACTGGCCATGTTGGTGGAGTACTCAAAACATTAGTTCGAGGTGAAGTGGTGCTGTTCCGCAGAGCGACTCACCAGTGCATGCTGCAGTTGAAACTCCACTATCACCTGCTGCTGCTCGCACAGTCTCTCCAGCATATGGAAGGTGGAGTTCCATTTTGTGAGTACATCCTATATGAGGAGGTGAGCAGGAAGGCAGAAGTTGCTCTGCAGCGCAGACAGGAGAGCAGTAGCTGGGAGGCAAGATCGTCAAAAGTGCACACAGACGGCCGACACATTACGCAGCAAATTTGACATCTCGGGGTAAATTTTCACGAACCTCTGCACCACCAAATTCAGCATATGCACCAGGCAATGGATCTGTGTCAAACCGGCTTGTCCCAGAGCTGCTACAAGATTTTGTCTGTTGTTGCACACCAACAGGCCGAGTTTGAGGCTCAGCGGCACTAACCAATCAATCTGTTCTTCCATGACTGTTTATAACTCCTGCGCGGTGTGGAGTTTTTCCCCCAAACAGATGAGTTTCAGAACAGCCTGCTCAGGTTTAAAACATTCATGCCTCGCTTCAGGCTCTGACTGCACAACGTGCAAACCACCCATGTCTTGTTGTTGCCACATTGCCTGAAGAATAGTGTTGAGCAAGCACCTCTGTGCTCGTATGCTGCCGAGCACCCGAGCATAATGTTAGTCAATGGGACTAAACCAGGCATCCCCCGCTCGGAAGAGGGGAGGGTGTCTGGTTAATAGAAAAAGGTCAGAATCGCGACTTCTCCTCTTTTACTCCTTTCACTCGTAAAAGTATGCTAATTAACTGAATTTGTACTCATTAGCGCACAATGCGTATGCATTAGCATACAAATCAACATTACAGTGCAGGGAAGAGACTCGAGCACTGCGCTCGAGTACACTCGTTGTTCGGACGAACATCGAGCGGACCCGAGCGTAGGCATGCTCGGCCGAACAAAAAGTTCGGCCGAGCATGCTCACTCAACACTACTGAAGAACTGCCACACCAGAGAACTCTTTTGAACTGGCTTTTGTATACTCAGTCCCTCAGTACGGTGGGCTGTGGCAGCTTTACTGGCTAGGGACCAGCTGCTGTGGCTTTGCACACTGATCCCTCTTTCGCTGCATGACCTTCACCTCTTCCTCCGAATTGCACATGTCACGTCACTTGGATGTCCTTGATTCCATGTGGGGTCTGGGACCTCATCATCCTCCCCATAATCCTTCACTCATTCCTCACCCCAGCAGTTTACACCTGTGTTTCTTCTTCAGAGACATGATGCAGTGGTTCTCCCACATCCTCATCCTCAAACATAAGTGGTTGGGCATCAGTGCACTCAATATTTTCCACTTCTAGGGCACAGCTAGGTGGATGGCCCATGGAAACCCCACCAGTAGAATCATCAAAAAGCATAAGTGACTATTGCATGACTTGGGGCTTAAACTGATTGGCTGATTTGCAAGGGGTTGAGGTGGAAGACGGATGCCCATGGGCCACCAGTGCCAATACAGGGGACCAGGTGGAAGACTATGGGAAGGAATTGGAGGCACTGTCAGCCATCCAATCTAATACCGCCTCTACTTGTTCTGGCCTCACCATTCATACAGCAGTTTTTGGGCTTAAAAAATAAAGCAGAGCCTTTCAACAAACTTTATTCTGCATCCGAACACTGAACCCGAACACGGACATCCATGACAATGTCCATGTTTGGGTTTTGGTGCTTGAACCCTCGATGTTCGATACAAATCCAAACTTTAAAGTTTGAGTTTGCTCATCCCTAGTCAATAAGTCTCACCCATGTTGTTCCTACACTCCGGGATGATGCCAACCCCAACATACGTGTCAGAACTGCCTTCTTCACAGGAGTGGATCCAAACCAGCAAGTCTATGAATTTAAATGTATCTGCAACTATTAGTAGACAGGATCAACTTTCCTCAAAGGCAATTTGACGTTTGTTGCCCAGATCTCCTTCCTGAGTCGGAGGAGAGAGTGACTACAGTGACAAAATCACATGACTATGCCATGGGTCTCACTGTAACACACCACTAAAATAAAAAGATAAGTGACCCGAAGGACGTGCACAATCTCAGTGTGGAGAGAGTACACGTACAGAACCTTGTGGCTGCATTATAATGTGATTGAGCCAATAACCCATATGACCACCTATGACTAGGGTTGAGTGAACCTGAACCACAAAGTTCGGATTTGTACCGAACTTTGCAAGTTCGGAGACCCGAACCCGGACTTTTTCACAAAAGTTCGGGTTCCAGTTCGGTGTTCGGGTAATTTTATTATTTTCCGTTATAACATGGATATAACAGAAAATAACAGAAAATAATAGCATTCTTAAGGCAGAATGCTAAATAAAATGGCCTTCTATTGGTTAAAAATAATAAAAAAACACTTTGTCCACTTGATTGCTTCTTCTTTGAGGACCTGCTAAAGGACTTGCGGTGACGTCACCGGGCACACCACGTGGTAAGCACCATGACGTCACCGCATGTCGTTTTGCAGGTCCTGAAAGAAAAAGAAGAAGGAAGACACCGGCTGCGAGATCAAGTGGACAAGGTGAGTTTTTTTTAATTATTTTTAACCCCTAGAAGGCCATTTTATTTAGCATTCTGCCTTAAGAATGCTATTATTTTCCGTTATAACCATGTTATAATGGAAAATAATAAAGGGAAGTTTGGGTCCCCATTGATTTGAATGGGGTCCGGGTTCGGGATAAAGTTCGGGTCAAGTTCGGGTCCCGAACCCGAACTTTGACCTGAAGTTCGGCCGAACCCGAACTTCCTTGGGTTCGCTCATCCCTACCTATGACTACAAGTGAATGATTGCAAGGGAATTGCTGACAACTGTGAATGAAGAGTTGAATGTATAAAAAATATATATATACAAAAAAAATATATAAATTTTGTGATTTATTGTTATATTTTGTGAATCGTTGTTTTTTCTTATAATTACTGATTGCTTGTTTGTGCTACTGTGAGCTATGCCGTGGCTGGGGGGGGGGGTGTAAAGAAACAGTGGCAGACCTCTGTCATGTAGTTTGTCCTCGGCATTTACAAAGATTGGTGAATGGGTCAGGTGGCTCCCAAGATGAATGTTCATGGTGGGCAAGTGGACTCCAGAATAAAGTTGAGGTTTGAAGCTGGGTAGTCTGATCTCAACTTAGTGGAGTACCTCAATAGGATCAGTAGGGTTTCCTGTATTATGAACATTCTTATTAATAAAGAATGTCTGCTGCCCGATATATATAGTATAGCAAACATCTCCACTATTAAAGCTGAAAATTACAATTAAGTGTTTTCACTAGAAGAGTTGTCCTCCTCCTTGTCCTCCAGGTTTTGCGCCTTCACATTGAGATGACTGATCCTCCAGAACTACTTGTGTATTACACTCTGCAGCCAAGCCCAGATCACGTTGCAGTCAGGGCCATGTCACACCTAGTTTGGTGGAGGATCCTCACGCAATTCAGTGTTACGTCACATCTCATTGCTACTGTATGTATACTAACTATATGGGTGTGATGTCTACAACCATGAGTCAGGAGGCTGCATGGAAAGTATAGGGTGCAATTATATAATATTTAACTGAAAATGTATAAATGACCTACATCATCTCTACTGATATCTTCACCTGCCTTACACAGACAGTGACAGAGTTGTGACATTGTGGAGCTGCTGTAGATGCTGTGGTCAACATGGAGGATTGTCTCACCCCGACTAAAGACTATACATGGAGGATAAAAGAATGAAAAGAAAGTCCCCAGAGACCCTGCTGTCCTCCATGATTCAGCAGAAAAGAAGGATATATGGTAATCTTGATAAAAGATCTTGATTTGATTTCAACAGAACAACTCAATTTAAGATTCCCAATCTTTTACCTGTTCATGATTGAAAGGTTCACCTTCTTCATGAGAAACACTCAAAACATTCTTGTGCAGACATACATAGCCTTGACAAATACATGTCAGTGGGATCAACCCTATCAAAAGCGAATACCGCCTTCTTCAGTTGATCCTGCTGAAAAGTTCTTCTTAAGAACACCCAATAGAGAAACACTGCTTCAGATTCCCCAATTTTTTTTTCAAAGATTCAGTTGGGCCCTTCTGCAATTGCCCTGGAAATTGACTTATAACACCCTTTAGTCTCCTAGGACTTAGAATTTTTAGGAAAACCTGTTATCTCTTTTCGTTCATTTTTAATGATTTTTATTTATTTATTTATTTGCTTTTTCTCTCCCTCCCCAAGCTCTTGATGATGAAGATGATGGTAGGCAGGCAGCAGTAGTGGCAGGATAGCTACAGCATAATGATGGAGGCATCAGCAGCAGTTGTATGGAACATATTGGTAGGCAGGCAGCTGAACTGGCAAGAAGGCTGAAGTGGCATGAAGGAAGGAGGCAGAGGTATGATGGAGTAGGAGCTGCACAGAACCTGCTGATAGGCAGTAGCAGTGGCATGATGACAGCAGTGGCATGATGAAGGCAGCAGTAGCCATACCGAACATGATGGTAGTCAGGCAGACAGCAACAGTGGCAAGATGGGAAACCGTCCGCAAGGCCAGATCTATTTATCAGTCTCAGCCAGAGGAGTGTGAAAATCCTCCCGAATCCAGGCTTGATTTTTTTTGAAATGGCAGAGGACAACTTGGTCCATTTTGGCATCACCACAAATGCTGTGGGGGTGAAAAACCTCTCTGACATGACCCTGGAGACTGGGCAAGAAATAGGAAAGAGAGTGTACTGTACCAGTTCAAGCCACTGTTCCTTTTTGCCTGCCCAGAAATCCATGGGGTTAGGGAACAGGGTATGCGCCAGAGACTGGCCAGAATGCAGGTAGGCCTAAACCTGGGCGCTGAGGTTTTTCACCTATGCTGAGAAGACTGAACTGGCTGCTGCTGGGGCTTTTGCTGCTTGTGGGGGCAGGAGAGGAGGTGACTCTATAGGGGGCAGTGAGGGCCTACCTTTCAGATATGCTGGCAGCAGGCATCTGCTCACCGAAAGCTGGGTGAGAGGCTGCATATACAATGTCTCCTGGTTATAACTAGAGATAAGTGAAGTTCACCAAATTTGAAGAAAAAAAAATTGCTTTGTTACCAAGTGGAGAGGATGTCAGTAGTAAGGTTGTGTTGATGTCAGTGTTTATTTTTTCCTTTCTTCTGATCCGTCAGAAGAACAGCCAAAAAAATGGATCCTTTCAGGATCCTTCTTAACTTGGTCAGTATTTGGTCAGCATGTGATCAGTATTTGTAAGGCAAAAATAGGAGTGGGTCCAAAACAAAGATAAAATGTAATGGGAATATTTGCATGTGTTCTGTGTTTTGGACCTGATTTTGACTTCCAAATCATGATCAAATCCTGAGGCAAAATACAGACCATGTGGTAGAGGTCTTAAAGGGGCTGTCCGGGCTCAGAACTGAACCCAGACATACCCTTAATTTCACCCAGGCAGTCTGCCTGATGTTAGCTATGAGCCTTTATCTACGCCCCTGAGTTGACCTTTACAGTAGTTTGGATAAAAGTGAGCATATCCACATGCTGAGAACTGAGGCTGGCCCTGCACTTTGATGCTATGTTTCCTGCTGCAGAAAACAGACGCTCTGATGGTGTGGATAAGGGATAAGTGAACTTTTGAAAAGTTTGATTCGGTTGATTCGCCGAATTTTACAAAAAAAATTGCTTTGTGATTAATTACTTTGCCACAAAGCACATTTTTTGTAAGTAGTGGGAGGGAGCTACGATAGCGCCGCCCCCGTCATTGTACTCCTCAGATGCATCTGAGTGCAAAAAAAGTGTAAAATTAACATTAAAAAATAAATAAAATCATACCCCTCCATGTCCCCCAGTGCCATCATTAGCCCCTCCATATCCCCCACTCCCCCAGTGCCATCAAATGAGCCCCTCCATGTCCCCAGTGCCATCATTATCCCCTCCATATCCCCCACTCCCCCAGTGCCATCAAATGAGCCCCTCCATGTCCCCCAGCACCATCAGACACTTTAAAAAAATGGGTGTCTCCTACTCTGTTAAGAATACTTACCTTTCCAGGCAGGATGCGCTGCTGACCGACATGGAGTTCGCAGGAGACAACCGCGTCCTCTTCCCGCACGAGATTTCGGCTGGGATCTTCAATCAAGATGGCGGCTGGCGGCCCGTACCGAGCAAATGGAGGAGATAAGTATGGATTTTTTTGTTTTTTACATTATTTTAGGTTAAATCGATTCGCTGACACGAAGCACAAAGGAATTTGGCTTCTAGGTGAATCGAATTTATCCTGAAATTCAGATCAAATTCCACTTCGTGGGATTCGATTCGCTCATCTCTAGTGTGGATGTTACTGGAATACACAGAAAGAAGTTTGCCAGCTTTGCTAGTACTGGATAGTGTGTTTCATTTGTTTTCCACCATGACAGCGGATTCTCTTTCTTGGATACGGGATGTTCTCCGAAGTACATCAAGACCTCCTTCTGCACAGACTGACTCAACTGCTGCTCCTTATCCTCATCATCACAGGAGCTGGACTCTGATGATCCAAATATGTTCTGGAGGAATGATGTGGCTGTGGTATGATGATCCTTGGCGGCATGCTTCCCTGCAGCAGGGTTATCTTCTTGTCCTCTTCTAGAAAAAGCTCCATGTTCAGTGGACCATGTCATTTACGTTTTAACAACAAGTGCCATGGTCTGTATGGACCTTGAATGATTCATCAGCAGACAAGAACTGAAGTTTCTTAAATCTGGGATCCAGAGCAGCGGCAATTAGGGCAGTATTTGAAGAGTCAGGTTGAAACGTCGACAGTTCTTGTCATCTTGTTGTGATTTGTTCTACCACATGAGCCTGGTATGACCTTAATGGTGCAGTTTCAGAAGCTAAACCCTGTATGGACTTCTTTAGGTTCTGCACAAGCTGTGGAAGTACAGAGAGCATAACATACTTCTGGCCACTCAGAAACACTGTAGCTCCTTCAAACGGCTCAAGGGCCTGGCTTAGCTCCACAATCAGGCTCCAGTGTTCAGGCTTCAAATCAAGGTAGTAGTGTTTTCTTCTTGGAGTCACGTCTGGGTCTGAGAGAGCAGCAGTCACTGGCCATCTTTGTTCCAGCAGTCTTGATAACGTGTGATAAGTGATATTCCACGTGTTCTTACATCATGCACCAGCATATGTTGTGGTGTGCCCATCTGTTGTTGCTTCTCCTTTAGCTTGGTGCATGCCAACTCACTCTTCTTAAAATGCCACACAAGACACACACACTTGGACATAGCTTGGTGGTTCTTCAGAGCGCTTTGCACAACCAAGTTCAAGGTGTGACCTGCATGTCGCACCGATGCCCATCCACATTTTCCTGTCAAAATCTTCACGGCTGCTACAACATTAGCACCATTTTCATGGACAACAGCTTTGACTTTCTCTGCTGGAATGCCAAATTTGGCAATAACATCCTCAAGGCACTCTGCAATATCTGCAGCTGTGTGTCTTTCTTCAAGGGGCATCATTGTTAGGCTGTAGGACTCCATTTCCCAAGTCTTGCCAAGAAAATGACACATCACCCCCAGATAAGCTTCTGTAGCAACACTCGTCCAAATGTCAGTTGTAAGCGCAATACTGTCAGTCTCCTTAAGAGTGTTTGTCAACTTGCCTTTGATTTCTTCATACTTTTTCTCCATAATTTTCATGAAGTAGTTCTTGAAGGAAGAGTGTATCTTGGATTGAAAGTGGAAATCATATTCTGAAAACCTTCATCCTCCACCATCAATAGCAGACGCATGTCTGTGACAATCATGTTCATAGTCCTGTCTGTAAGCTCAGCTGCTTCAGTTGAACGTGATGCAGCTGTCCACACATAGCTGTCCATACGTCGCTTTGATTTACTGAAAAAGAGGTTAAATAAACAATGATTATTACTATACAAAGCCTGTGTCTGTTACTATATCATATAAAATGTTTTCTTTACTTACCTTGGGTCGGGTCCGCTCGGTGAAGTACACGTGAAAACTGGGTGTTTTCTGGAGAGATGTTGAAGCATTGACGTCTTGCTATTATGGTAGGCTAGTTTGGCTTTACAATAGACACACTGTACAGAGTTTTCATTCTTTTTCAGCTTGAAATGATCCCAAACTTTGGACACTCTGTGCCGTTTTCTCTGTCCTGTCTCTTCTGTTTGCCCCCCGGCCTCACCATTTTCTCTCTCTTTCTCCATTTCGCAGTTGAAGTAAAACTTCTTTAGGTCTTGCCTCTTGCCTTGCCTAAAAATTTCAGAAACAAAATATTTTTCATCAGAATTCAGAACACAGATCATCAGATCAAACTACCCCCCAAATGAGACCATCACATGATAAGTAGAGATGAGCGAGTAGTGAAATATTCAAAAGTTCGAAATTCGATTCGAATAGACCGCGATATTCGACTATTCAACCAAATATCGAATCCCATTAAAGTCTATGGGAAAAAAATGCTCGCCACTTGGAAATCTCAATTCGACCACTTGGAGGTCACCAAGTCCACCCTGAAACCTCAGAAAAGGATGCCAACACTGCTGGAATGCAACTGGGACAGCAGGGGAAGCATGTCTGGGTGCATATAACGCGCCCAAGTCGCACTATTACGCCACTATCACAGCCCCTCAACAATACACTCCAAAGACAATATAACCTCTCTGTAAAGTGAGACCATACAAGGAAACCTTCTTTCCTCTACATTGCCATGGACCCCAAGCCAAACTAGACAAAAAAGATGATAAAATTCTGCACCCCTTAAAATCACGTTGCCTATGACAACCACAGATGGCATAGGCAAGGGGGAAAGCAATCAAGCCATCACTATTTTTCCCTCTGTGCCATCCCTGCCTTGCCCAGGCACATGTCCCAAAACATCATCCACGCCCGAGTAACACGGTTACTGCAAAAGGCCATTTGACCACCAACACTTTGGTTTGAGGCCGGGGATGCTACATCTCCCTGACAGCACACTGGGTGAATGTTGTGGAGGCGGGGACGGGCAAACATGCTACCCCCACCCAAGTTTTGGGCCTTGGTTCTGTCTGGATTTCCGCAACCCTTACAGACAGCTCGGCAAACCCCTCCTTCTCCTTCTAGATTTGTTAAATCTGTCCACCACCCAGTCAAGTCCACAAAGTCCAGTCTCGTCGATAGCCTGCAGAAACTGCAGGGACCTCACTTTGACCCTCCTTCCTCCCACCCTGCCCAATGTTATCAACCCAGTGTTCCCACCCATGCAAGAATCGCAGGAGCTATCTGAGGATTTTGTTTGTTCTGATGCCCAAACACTGGAGCAAGCTCCATCTCTAGCTGATGGTGGTGTGGAACGGGCACTAAAGTGTAAAATGATTAGGGACCATGATGAGACACAGTTGCCAGCAAGGGAGGCTGTTGGAGCAACGTGAGGCAGTGTAAGAGGAGGTGGTTGAGTATGACGAAGTCAGTGACCCGACCTGGCCCAGTGTCATGTCTAGTAGGTAAAGCAGTGGGGATGTTGAGGGATGCGTAGGACCGCAAAAGGCAGGAAGAGGCCGTGGGCTGGCCAGAGGCTCATGGAGAAGGCAGGCTAGAGCCCGCAGGGCCCAAGAGGTGAGCCATAATAAAAATGGTTTGTAGGCCCAAGAGGTGAGACCTCTTAAAAATTGTATTAAGGCCCAGGAGGTGAGCCATGAGAAAAATTGTTTGTAGGCCCAAGAGGTGAGCCATAAATATTTTTTTTTTTTTTTTTTTTTTTTTAAGGAGCAATTCTACGGCGGTTAAGGAGGAGGAGGAGGAAGTGGAGGAGGAAATGGCACTTCATACAGATGGCACTTCACTTTTGGCTGCTTTCCACTGTTGGAGAAGCAAAGTCCGGGTCAATCCACTTGCTGTTCATTTTGATTAGCGTCAGCCTGTCGGCACTGTCGGTTGACAGGCGGCTGCGCTTATCGGTTATAATGCCCCCGGCTGCGCTGAACACCCTTTCTGATAGCACGCTGGCGGCAGGGCAGGCAAGCACCTCCAAGGCGTACAGGGACAGTTCCAGCCACATGTCCAACTTGGAGACCCAGTAAGTGTAGGACGCCGAGGGATCGGGGAGGACAGGGGTACGGTCTGCCAGGTACTCCCGCAACATCCGCCGATACTTGTCCCTCCTGCTGATAGTGGGCCCCGCAGTGATGGAAGTTGCACGAGGGGGTGCCATTAACGTGTCCCACACCTTGGAAAGTGTTCCCCTGGTGGCTGTGGGCCTGATAGATGTTGTGGGACTCTGGGAGACCCTCTCCTCTCTGCCGCCAGCGATGGTGGGTGGGAAAATCTCCATCATGTTCTGCACGAGTTCCCTCTGGTATTCCAGCAATCGATTCGTCCTCTCCTCTACCGGAATAAAAGAGGAGACGTTATCTTTATACCGGGGGTCCAGGAGTGCGAAGACCCAGTACAGTTTGTTCTCCACTATCCGGACAACACGTGTGTCCCGGGAAAAGCAGCCCAGCATGAAGTCAGCCATGTGTGCCAGACTCTGAATAGGCATGACCTCACTGCCCCCACCAGAAGGATCACTTGCCATTTCCTCCTCTTCCGCCTCCTCTCCGCCCCATCCGCGCTGAACCAATGGGACGCACACAGCCTGACTGCTACCCTCACCGCCAGCATCCACCTCCTCTTCCACAGCCACCTCCACGTCGTCCTCCTCCTCCTCATCCTCCTCCTCCTGCAACTGCCACCGTGAAGCAGACAAAAGTGTGGTCTGACTGTGTAGCTCCGTTGCGTCTCCTCCTACCCCCGTCTCCTCTGCGTGCAATGCGTTCTCCCTTATTGCGATGAGGGATTCTTTAAGGACGCCTAGGAGCGGAATGGTTAGGCTCACTATAGCGTCCTCGCTGCTGACCTTCTTGGTGGACTCCTCAAAGATACGCAGTACATCGCATATGTCTGCCATCCATGGCCACTCGTGGTTGGCAAACTGAGGGAGCTGAGTTGGAGGCACGCGTGGATTCATAATCTGGTACTCCATCAATGCTCTCTGCTGCTCACACACCCTGGCCAACATGGAATAGGTGGAATTCCAGCGAGTCGGCAGGTCGCACAACAGCCGATGTTCAGGCAAATGGAGGCGTTGCTGGAGTTTTTTTAAGCTAGCAGCAGCTACAGTTGACTTCCGAAAGTGAGCGCACAAGCGCCGCACTTTCACCAGTAGCTCTGCCAGGTTGGGGTAAGTCTTTAGAAATTTTTGGACTACCAGATTAAAAACGTGGGCCAGGCATGGTACGTGATTGAGTTCGGCAAGCTCCAGAGCCGCCACCAGGTTACGGCCGTTATCGCACACGACCATGCCTGGTCCTAGCTGCAGCGGCGACAGCCACATCTCCGTATGCTGCAATATGGCCTCACCTCTGGGGCGCTGTGCTTCCTGTCGCCCAAGCTGATGAGCTTAAGTACCGCCTGCTGACGTCTTCCCGCGCCAGTGCTGCAACGCTTCCAGCTAGCGGCTGAGGGCGATGTTAAGGCAGAGGAGGAAGAGGAGGGGGGTTTATCAGAACCCGTGCTGGCAATCGTGGGCGGGGGTGGTAGGTAGGCCGTCTCTGTTTGCGACCCCGTCCCCGCTTCCACAACATTCACCCAGTGTGCCGTCAAAGAAATGTATCGTCCCTGGCCGCAAGCGCTTGTCCATGAGTCGGTGGTCAAGTGGACCTTTGCGCTGACTGCGTACCTCAGGGCCCGCCTGATGTTACGCGACACGTGCTGGTGCAGGGCGGGGACGGAATAGCGAGGTGCGGCAGCCGCCATCAGGTCGCGGAAGGCCTGCGTCTCCACAAGCCTAAACGGCAACATCTCCAGGGCCAGCAGTTTGGAGATGTGGCAGTTTAAGGCTTGGGCTTGGGGGTGACTCGAGGCGTACTTCCGCCTGCGGTCGAACGCCTGCGAGATGGACAGTTGATTGGACGAGGAGTATGAAGGTGCAGGCGAAGATGCGGGGGAAGGGGAGGCTGAAGGAGAAGGCCCCAAAGTAGCCAAGGCAGAGGCAGATGTGGAGGTGTCCTGGCTGGAGGTCTGGACCGCAGTGGCAGCACACAACAAAGGGGAAGAGGCAGTGGCAGGAAGACCTTGCGCAGGTTATATTGCGTTTGCTCTCTCCCACTCAGCCCAGTGCTTGACTTCCAAGTGACGCCGCATGCCTGAGGTGGTCATATTGCTCTTCTCAGAGCCCCTACTCAGTTTTGAGTGGCAGAGTGTGCAAACCGCGCTCAGTTTGTCATCCGCACAAACATTAAAAAATCTCCACACCACAGAAGTACGAGGCCTCGATGGGGGAGCTTCGCGCGACTGCCCGCTGCCGGGAACAGCTTCGGCCCTGCTTGCTGTGGCCTCACTTCTCTGTCTGGACTGTCCTCTGCCTGTGGACATCCCTCTGCCTCTGGACATCCCTCTGCCTCTGGACATCCCTCTGCCTCTTGCTGCCTTTTTCGGTGCTGCGCAGACCACCACCTCTCCACTGCTTTCCTCGCTGGACATCACCCCTGGACAAGTGGGGTCGGTCATTTCGTCATCCACCACCTCCTCTTCCACTTCCTCACTCTGCTCCTCCTGCTGCCCACTGGACATTCCAACATACTCCCTTGATGGCAACTGCGTCTCATCATCATCATCATCGCTCATGATAACAGATGCTGGCTCAGGGTCCACATCAGCAGGAGATGGCGAATACTCAAGTGTTTGGGCATCACTACAAA
The DNA here is from genome assembly GCA_900303285.1 of Rhinella marina. Classification (NCBI taxonomy): domain Eukaryota; kingdom Metazoa; phylum Chordata; class Amphibia; order Anura; family Bufonidae; genus Rhinella; species Rhinella marina. The sequence goes on along the minus strand of ONZH01015498.1, from coordinate 47,274 downwards.
CAAATTCCTCTGCTAGCTCCTGGGATTCTTCCGGCACATCTGAAAAAGGACCCGAAAAGAGCTCCTGGGAGGGGTCAATGGTGGGATGACTCTGTTGGCCAGGTGTGGAGGAAGGAGGGTCAGATTGAGACTGTGTGGATGACTGGCTGGTGGACAACTGTGTGGAAGCGCTATCGGCTATCCATTGCAGCACCTGTTCAACCTGCTCAGGCCTCAACAGCGGTGTAACCCGCCCCCTGCTTTACTGTCCCATAAAGGCAGGGTTTCTGGATGAGCGAGATCCTGGCTGACCCTCACCAGCACGCATTGTATCCACACTGGCTTCAACAAGGCCCCCAACAGCATTTCCGCGCTCCCGTCCACGTCCTATTCCGCTAGCCCCCCTCCGCATTTTATTTTTTTTTGGTTACAATATTTTGCCTTCACAGCCGTGAAATTATTTTGCAAGAGAACGCACAGTACAGTTGCCAATTATAAGGCCTATATATTTTATAGTTCAAGGTACACAGCAGTAGTGCCAAATATAGTTTGGTATGTAGCAGAGCACCTAATACACCACTAATGCCTCTCTCTGTCCCTACTCCAGCAGCTATCCCTGAATACAGCAGCCGTTCTCTGTAAAGTCTATATTGTAGTAAGCCATCACTGTACTGCACTATAGTAGCCCTGATAAGGGCTTTTAATCACGCTCCTGCCTGTCCAACAGCTAAAACCTGTCTCTCCCTTCTCCAGCCTCTGTCCCTGACTAAGTTCACGCAGCATATGCGTACGAGCAGGAAGAGCTGAGTTTTTAATATTCGAGGTCACATGGTTTTTCCAGTCAATGCATGTAGACGCCGTTTTTGCGCTGCCAGCGTGCTCAGCGTGCCTGTCATACCCCCCCTGCATGGTGATTGGTGGAAAAAGAGCGCCAGGGAAGGTGGGAGGGGAAACGAATTCTAAGTGCGCCATCGCCGTTATACTCGAACGAAATCGAGTACGCCGAATAGCGTAGTATTCGATCGAATACCAGCTCGATCGAACACTACTCGCTCATCTCTAGTCACAAACAGTGTCAGGCAGCGCACGCTGACGATGTGTGTGAAGCCAGTGCAGCGCGGTACCGACAGGAGGCCACGGAGCGGTGCATGAAAGGTTTCATTCACTCACGCTCAGTGGTCACGTGATTTAAACGAATCCTCGATGCAGGAAAACTGCATCAAGGATTTTATTGTGTCAATTAAATCGATTACATCGATGAATCGTTTCAGCCCTAGTTGCAGCAGCATGAAGAGTCACAATCGTGGCCCCGGAACAGAGTGCTGAGGGTGACAAGAGAATGAAGTGTCACAATAGTGGTGCCATAACCAGAGATGTAGCTTGGCTTTCCAGCACTTAGGGCAAGGATTCAGCATTGAGATCCCCCCCCCCCTCTCTGTTGCCACATAAAAATGTAATAAAAATAAAAGAAAAAATCCTCACAAAGTGTTACTATACACACCCAATCCCACATACCTAATAAAATCTATAATAGGGTACACGGCGGTACCAATAAGCCTTGCAATAAATTAAAGAACTGGTCCTACAGCATCCAGGGTGTCGCTGGCATGTCGGTGTGATGTCCACTGGATCAGGAACAAGTCCTGGAGCAAAAAGAATAATGACATAAGGAAGGGACAGTAACTGCCCCTTTTAAATCCCCTGCTACAAGAAAGTTTAGGCAAGCACAGTAACAGGTGCATATCCATAAAGCTAACAAACAAAATAGGGTATGGCAACATCTCATATAAAAACAGTAAAGTTGTGAAATGGAGATTATTCTAAATTAAAGTGGTATTCTACTTACTATTTTCAGGCCACAATTCCAGACTTGTGTAATGTGCATCACATGGTACTTGCATGGACATCTGTGATCTCACTATTACGAAGCATACAAGCCGCGTCCACTGCCGCGCTTGTTGCTCCAGAACTGATAGACCTTGTGATGAGCGGATTTGTTGACTCTGATATTTTGCCTGGACGTCCACCTCTTTACTTTGGAATAGTTGGATGGACTCCATTTTGTATTCTTCCAGCTGTCATTGCCTCACATGATGCAGTTTGGCAATTTTCTTGACCGAGATTCCACAATTGATGAGCTGGATGACGCTGTTTCTCTTTTCTGGGGAAATCTACTTCATGGCTGCTCCTGGATTTGAACCAGTGACCTTTCACCTGGGAATCAACCTAATAACACAGTGGGGGAGATATATCAAGACTGGCAGAACCATCCACCATCTCCCTACACTGGCGTGAGATGCTCATATCTGCCCTGCCATGCGACAGAAACTGAAGTCTATGCCAGCTACATGAGATTGGTGAAGGAAATGATAATGTCAAAAACAATTAAGTAGAGGTCCTGGATTGGCCCCCACAGTCCCCAGACCTCATACACTTGAGGGTAGAGCTGAAGAAAAAGCTGTATTCATACCCAAGTGAGTCGACCAGTATGCACCAACATTGGGAGTGTGTAGAAGAGACCCAGGACCAGATTTCGGTCGAGACATGCTTTAATCTGATCAAGAGCACACCCAGAAGGATTCTGGGAGTGTTGAAAGCCAAAGGTGGGTTTATAAAGTACTAATAAAATAATTAAAATTTAGAATTTTAGCAGCAAAACAGTAACAATGCAGTTACATGACAAAAATCTGCATAACTACTCATAAGCTAAATAGTTGCGAGTCCAAATTATGTATGATATAGCCAAGATGATTGTCTATAAAATGATGGTAGCCTCACATTGGAAGCTGTAGTGGATGATGAGATATGGAATCTCAGGCAAACACACGGTAAGCAGAAATACTAAGCTGGGAACTGGATAAGCAGGTAAGGGACGGCAAGAAATACCACTGGACTAAGTGCACTGGTTTTATTTGGGGCCAAACTGAGAGGGCAAAGACTTAGTGAGCCCTGTTCTTCACAGAACCCCCAGATGGTGGGGATGAACTTAGCCGAGGCTCACTGGTTGCACCTCCAGGATGGTCCTAGTGCACTTGGACAATTGGAAGCACCAGTGGTCCACACAAACAAGGACTGGAACACAAACAAATGTACTGGAACCAGAACAAACCGCACAGGAAACAGTACAGACAGGACAAAAGTGAACCAGCCTGACTGGAGGACCCCATGCAGGATGACAAGTCGATCACAGACAAAGCACAGAACCAGACTAAAAGATACATGGCACAGAAAGATGTCTGGACCCCATGCAGGAAAACACACGGTGGTCACAGACAAGACACGGATCCGGACTAACAAGACATGGCACAGAAAGGAAAATCTCCGGACCCCATGCAAGATGACACATGGCGGTCCCAGACCAGACACGGTACAGACAAGGACCTTGCACTGCACAAACAGGAAGATGTCTGGACCCCATGCAGGACGACACATGGCAGTCACAGACCAGACATAGAACAAGACAAGGAGCCATTGATGATTAAGTAGATGGCCACATAGACAGGGTAGATTGAAAAACTTAGGACAGGTTCATAGCTCCTGCACCCAGCAAAGCTGGAATCACACTGTCCCCCATGCTCAAGGCTTACAGGAATATAAGCACCTAGTGACCACATCCAGACCAGACATTAACCCTACAGGAACAAGAGACAAAAGAACACAGAAGAAAACATCACAGGGAACAGTTCACACAGGTCAAAGAAACTGCAGCCAGCATGCAACCCCAAGCAACCATCATATACAGCAACCTGTGAGACAGTAAGCCACACTGTGACACCAGGCTAATAAGTTCTATGAAACACCTCTGGGGTCAATACCATAACTACAATCCATGCTAAATTCTTTGGGAGGTTTTCACTGTACTATTACCTCAGAGGTGTTGCAAGTTTGACATGGCAGCCACATCCATTCCAGTAAAATCTGGATGTCAAAAGCAAAATTGCGCTCCTTCCCTTCTGAGCCCTGTTGCAAGCTGAATATTTGGAGTTAAAACTGCATAATATTGTTACCGTGTATTTTTTAAAAAATTTTCATGCCCCAATTTTGATAAACTCTTTAAAACACTGTGGAGTTTCTAAAATTGAGGTATTTATTATCTACTGCCACTGCAAGGTCTCTGTGAACCTGACATGGTGCCTGAAAAACTTTCTCTCTTTAAAAAAGGGGGCTCCATAATCCACAAGTTACTTCTTCAATTCTTAGGCTGGTATTTGAGTCAAATATATAGGGCCATAGGTGGGATATTTTTAAAAACTATAGAATAGAATTTGGAGTTTTCCATTTTATCACAGCTATATTCCAAAATTAGATTGAAATTGAAAATCTTCAAATAAATACATTTTTAAATTTTATACAATGTAATTTTAAATGTTTTGAGGGATGCAGAGATTAAAAAGGACTGATTTAGTTGAGACAATGTGAATTTTCTTGAAAATTTGTAAAATTACTGCTGCAATTATAAACCATTTCACTTTTCAAAAAAAATAAAAGTATGCTTGAAGAGGATGTCAACATAAAGTGGACATGTGGTAAATACTAATCATTAAAGTGTACCTAGATTTCAAAAAGATTTGCTTCTTTGTACAATCATAACTATGAAAGAACAGGTTTTTTTTGGGCTAGCCTAATGCCTTTTCAGACGAATTATTCCCCTATTCAGCTGCACAGCTAGATGCATGTCTCTAACAAGCATGTGGTGTCTTCCTTCTGTGGAATCTGCCAACACTATATTGTTTTGATGTCCATTCCCTTACTTTGTACTAGGTTTATTTTCAGCTCTGGAGGTCAAAGAACAGATAAGGAGGGAGAGATCACACAGAAAGGAAGGACACTGCTTTGGTCTTCAGAAGCTAAATAGAAGCAGTTTTTCTATCAGGCTCATGAGTTCAGCCAGCTCTGACGGGGTGTCAGGGGTGATCCACTAAGCCCCCATTTTCTGTGAGCTGTCTTCTGATTCTCTGTTACCAGGGACAGATTTTGTCTGACAACAGGGAGTGGACTGCAAATTGCAGGAAAGTGAGACCTTTAGTGGCCATGACTTCACAGCTTTTTTCAAGTGGATGCAGCAAGATTTTTTAAAAGAAGTGATTTAGAAATGTATAACTTACGTCATTCTGTATTACATGAAATAAAGTTGCATGAAGGTTCAATTACTCTTTAACAATTTGGTGAGACGTGACTGTCTTAACAGCAGAGATATTCAAATTCGGAAAATGCAAATATTGTTACTTTTTCATTAAACTTAAAAACATGTGCAGCAAACATAAAATACATGAGCCAAAAAAACTATTTTAGAATTGCTTAAAGGGGTTGTCCCACGAAAAATATTCTACTGTTTTCAAACCAGCACCTGAATCTGAATACTTTTGTAATTGCATGTCATAAAAAATTTTGTATAGCTACTGAGTTATTCAATAAAATGTATCTGTATAGGGTCACTTAATTCCTTATTTCTTTGACCTATTCACCGAGAAGGCCGCACATGCTCAGTTTCAACTTTTAACTGTCTCCTGAGCTGTGATAGGGAGAGCATGGACACACCCCCTTAGCTGCAGCAGAAAAGACACTCCCCTTGAGCTGTCAGCTTGATATAAATCTAGTACAATGAATGGGGAGATCTCTGGATCCATGTGAGGTACAGGGCTGGTTCTAGCTTTGTTAGAAAGAGGTTGTTATGCACTATATGATGTCTGATTTTCATTTTTTACATTATTCGTGGGATAACCCCTTTAATAAGTAAAATCATTCCAAAGTTATTGAAACATAAAGTGATGCATGTCAGATTCTAAAAATAGGGATGTGTCCTTAAGGGATTAGGTGGAACAACTAGATTTTCTGTAAACTAGTAATTACATAACAGGTTCTGCTTCTAGGAAGATAATTACATAGACTCCCAACCTTTACCATCACATGCTCAGACTGTACTGAGATTATATAATTGTGTGCAATCAGGAGAACATGAAAGTAATACCGGCTCTGCATCAAATGGGAGAATATTCGGGAATCCTGTGGTCTGGTCAAGGATCTCTATATAAGGGATCTCTGGATTGTGATGTGATAGGGATCTGTTCTTCTGTTCTGGAGCGATTTATTCATTTATTTTTAATGAAAGTCTATATTTTTGGGGGCTTTAATTCATAAACAGGACAGGATTAAGGGTGGGGAACTGTGTGAAACAGCACTTAGGGTACAGTACTGGTAAAAGGGATCAGGCCCTCACAAGCTGAAGTCCCCTAGTGGGACTAAAATAAAAAGTTAATTTTTTTTTCCCCATAAAAATAAAGGTATAATATATAAATATAATTTAAATACATAACTTGTAGGTATCGCTGGGTTGGTAAGGACCAGCTATATAAAAATACCAAAAATACCAATTATAATGATAAAAACTATGTCAGAAACACCATTTTTGGTCACCTTGCCTCTCAAAAATCATAAAATCAAGCTATTAAAAGTTTTTATGTACCCTAAAATGATACCAGTAAAAATGAATAAAACCCCACACAAGATCATTGCTAGAAGAAAAAAAAATATATATATATATATCTATATGGCTCCCAAAAAATGGCAACATAAAAATTATTTTAAAAAATGATTTATGTGTCTGTAAAAACCCTTTGTAGTTGTTGGCCAGTGCTGTATAAACCAGCAAACCAGTAAATAGATAAATCGCTGCACTCAACACTGTAATGCAATTTGAATTTATTGTAGATTTGCCATTAGTGATTCTGATCCATCAATAGGTATAATGGTAGTCTCTTTAAGGTAATTAGCCAGACGTTTCGGTCCAGATGGACCTTCATCAGCGGCGTAATCTATAGATAAGTACAATGCGCATAATAAATCATCAGAACCAATATCAATAGTACAACAATGAGCAACTACCAAAAAACAAAGGTGTATATTAAGAGGTAGAAATATGAAGATTCAACAAAAACCATATAAATAAATGTGAACATTCACAAATACCTGCCGAAATGTAAACCATCATGGCTCAATGACCCTAGTAATCCCCCTAACTTGATGAAAACGATGTTTTAATCTCCATCAGCGCGCTCTCTCCAGTCAGGCTTGAAGTCAAGGGGGCAGCGGCCTCCTTGCTTCAAGTCAACTAAAGCACGCCCCTCTTGCCAGTGATTGACATCCTTGCTGTGGTGCGCTCCTTCTTCTCAGCGGGTAGGCGCGCACGCTGGAATTGCCAGGGCCTGTGCAGTGTTCAGATGAGAGCCGGCTGAGTGCAAGAGCCGGAGCCGGAATCGTGCAGCAGGCCATAGCAAAGATGTCAATCACTGGCAAGAGGGGCGTGCATTACTTGGCTGCTGATGGGCATTAAAACATCGTTTTCATCAAGTTAGGGAGATCAATTTACTGGATGAAAGGCATGATTAGTAACACACTGGGGCCTAATATAAGGTAATGCTGACAGTTTAATGTGTCTGTTGGAGGTGACAGGTTCCCTTTAAGGGCCAGCAGGTCCTCTTCACTGCTGCTGGAGCTAAAAGACAAGAGAGGGCGCTCCTGCCTCATGAAAGGGACACTGGCTGCGGCAGCAGACCCCCACCAACCTCTCAGGAATGGTCTTTGTAGTGACCGGGCGGTCACACTGGCAAGGGCCGTGGCAACTTGGGCCTTGCCCATTACCTTGTAGTGGCCAGATCCTCCCACCAGCATATAAGGTGACAGAATCTCCGGCTCTAAGGGCTCTGGTAACGGTCTTCCGCGAACGACGGACTGTGCAGCCTGCACCTGCCATGGCAGTTGGTATTGTACCACCGATTGCTGGTACACAAAACTGTTGGTGGTCATCTGTCCCACATGAAGGATCGGCGGCGGTGGCAAATCTGGTATCAGGGGTTCCAGCTGAGCTTGTGATTTCTCCTCAGATCGCAGAGTCCCATCATTGGTCTCATGGGAACACCAAGCCTCTTCTGCGGCCTGGGCCTCCTCAGTCCAGTCTTCCGGGGGCGCTGCAGGAGTAGCTGGTCACTTAAGGAGTTTCACCCCAGTAGCAAATGGGCCTTGGATGCTCTTCAAGGGGGTATACTCCATGTAATCCCCTGCGTGGAGATTGTGGCGGACGGGCGGAAGATACGGCCACTTTACAGAACGGCGGTTTACGTATAATTCTTCCACCGTCTCCTCATCGCCGATAAAACCTACTCCCGTTCCACACTGAGCCAAATAACGGTACCCCTTTGGGGCTCCAGCTTAGGGTCACCTGACTGTGGGTGCTCCAAAGCCTGCACAACCAACTCCTCTACCAACTTTTTGTATTCCCAGAGGGTCAGGGCGTTCCGGGTGAAAGCCTCGGGGACCATTGAATTTTGCTGAAGGGAGTTGTCCTTCCGCGGTGGAGTGGGAACTCCTGCCGCCTCCGCCGTGCCCGACTTCTTAGGCTGCCGGACATATTGAGAGACGTAGATCTCCTCCGGTTCCTTCTCCTCATAGGGGTCGGTGCCCCACACCATGCCTCCCCAGTCAGGGTCTCGCTGTGTCGCCATCTTAATTTCCTGAGTTGCCTCGTATTCCTCTCGCGCTGGAGAAGGGGACGGAGCTACCAGGGAGGAGTCTGCATCGCAAATAAAATGAATTTGTACGCAACAGCGTATAGAGTAACTTATACGTAGCAATAGCGTATAATTGATAGGACAAACTACTTAGCGAATGCGTACAAAGTCAAAGCGAAGCACCTAATATTCGGATTCGCTTCGCAGCTAAAAATTCCCAAGATTTGATACGAATCAATGAATCGATTCGCTCATCTCTAGTATTAAGTCTTTCTAACAGATTATTCAACACGTGCAATTGAATACAGCTCATGCAGTGTGGAAAATTGTACTAGGGCTCCCTCTGGTGGTGATTCATCACAAGTAGGCTGACAGATGGTGGAGATATGTGTGAGAAATGGACAACCTTTCTCATAACTTTTATTATCTGTTACATAGTTACATACATAGTTAATACGGTTGAAAAAAGACACATGTCCATCAAGTTCAACCAAGGGAGGGGGTAGGAGTGATGAAGGGGAGGGGGACGGGTAACCTTAAGACATGACTCTACATTTCTTAATATGTGGTGACCTTCTTTTTCTCTAAGAATTTATCTAAGCCTGTTTTGAAGCCCTCAGCTGTCTTTGCTGTGACCAGCTCCTGCGGTAGACTGTTCCACAGATTCACAGTTCTTATAGTAAAGAAGGCTTGTCGCCCCTGGAGTCTGAACCTTTGCTTCTCCAGGCGGAGGCAGTGCCCCCTTGTCTTTTGAGGGGATTTTACCTGGAACAGTTTTTCACCATATTTTTTGTATGGGCCATTTACATACTTATACAGGTTGATCATGTCCCCCCTTATACGTCTCTTCTCAAGACTAAACAAGTTTAACTCCTTCAATCTTTCTTCATAGCTAAGATGCTCTATGCCCCTTATCAGTTTAGTTGACCGTCTCCGCACCCTTTCCAGCTCCAGGACATCCTTCCTATAAACCGGAGCCCAGAACTGAACAGCATATTCCAGATGAGGCCGTACTAATGCTTTATACAGTGGTAATATGACATCCCTGTCCCGCCAGTCCATGCCTCTTTTAATACATGACAATATCCTGCTGGCCTTAGAAGCAGCCGATTGACATTGCATGCTATTCTGCAGTCTATGGTCTACAAGGACACCCAGATCCTTCTCTACAAGTGACTCTTCCAGTGTTACTCCCCCTAGGACATAGGAGGCATGCAAGTTGTTAGTACCCAGATGCATAACTTTACATTTATCCACATTGAACCTCATCTGCCAAGAGGATGCCCAAACACTCAGTGTGTGCAAGTCAGCTTGTAACTTCTGCACATCTTCCATAGACTGGACTCTACTACAAAGCTTAGTGTCATCTGCAAACATTGAACCAGTGCTGTTAATTCCTCCCTCTATATCATTAATAAATAAATTAAATAAAAGTGGACCCAGCACTGAACCTTGGGGTCACCACTTATAACTGGGGACCATTCAGAGTAGGAATCATTCACCACCACTCGCTGAGTACGCTCCTTCAGCCAGTTCTCAATCCAGTTACAGAGTAGATTTTCTAATCCAACCGACCTTAATTTACCCATCAGTCGTCTATGAGGGACCGTGTCAAACGCTTTTGCAAAGTCCAAATACACAATATCCACAGCCGCCCCTCCATCCAGACTTCTACTCACTTCTTCATAAAAACCAATCAGGTTAGTCTGACAGCTTCTGTCCTTAGTAAAACCATGCTGGTTATCACTTATAATACTATTATCTAAAACATATTCCTGTATATAGTCCCTTATTAGACCCTCAAAAAGTTTCCCCACAATGGACGTTAAGCTCACCGGTCTATAATTCCCCGGGGATGACCTAGAGCCCTTCTTGAAGATGGGCACCACATTTGCTTTACGCCAGTCCCTCGGCACTATGCCAGTCACCAGAGAATCTTTGAATATTATATACAAGGGCAAAGAAATTACTGAACTAAGTTCCTTAAGAACTCTTGGGTGTAAACCATCCGGTCCTGGAGCCTTATTCACCTTTACTTTGTTTAACTTAGCTTTGACCATATCTATATTGAACCAGTTGAGTATATTACATGAAGTATCACCAGCACTTACTCTACCGACAGCAGCTCCCACCTCTTCATGTGTATATACAGAACTAAAGAACTCATTCAGTAGCTCCGCCTTTTCCGGATCCCCAGTAATCAATCTGTGAATCTTTTTATATCTATGTTGTGTCTTCCTATATATTTTCATGCCACTCTGTAATAGTCCATACGATGCCGTTCAGTCTAGACCCATTTGGAATATGAATTGGAAGAAATCAGTTTATCACTTGAATGTAAAAAAAACTGGCCCTTTGCAAGTGGTAATAAAGATGTTTTCTGGAAATGCAGACCCTCAGACAGAATGAAACCTTCCTCAGCGGGGGTCCAGAAGCTTTTTGAACAGAGTACCAGAAGATAATGAAGTATCTCATAAGAGATAACTCATCTCTGGTACAACTCACATATTAACTATTGTAATTATTGCATTCTGTATAATGTGGGCATCATGGGGAGTCCAAACATCACACCCTCGACAGCCAGCATTCCCATATAACGAGTATCTCACCTTCTAGGACCCCTACACCAGTCGTATGTGGTATCAGAATGATCAGCCTGATGAAACATGCATTATTAGGACATTGTGGGGTCCAAATATCCATTAGTGTGGACGGGGAGCCATGTTTTATTAATATTTCATGTCTGCCAGCTGAGTAAGAGAGGTGGAGCCTGCACAGGTAATGAGGACCATCCCAGAAGGCGGGGACAGAATAGGAGGAGACTCCTCTCAGCTCCACACTCTGCAAAATGGGGGGAAAAATAAACTATTGAGAACATTTCATTGACACAATTTGGGGAACTGATCAAGATTGGGTTGTGTTCCACGTCCTCCTGTCCCTGGAAACAGAACAGACTAATTTGTGCACATTTATGTTTTTTATTTGTTTTAATTTTTGTAACTAAGTACCATACCCTTTTTAGTACAGTAAAGACCATCTTTAACGGTGTAAGTGTATGAGTGTGGTTTGCGTTACCGTGTAACTGCTACCATGAGCCTGTGCTTATATGAGCCTGCTTGTGAGTGCAGCGCTGTGAGGGTTTTTATGAGCCCCTAATTAATTGGTGACTGTCAATAAGTGTTGTGCTCAATGGCTCCATGTAACAATGGCAGACTGTACTGAACTGTGCATACCTCCCAACTTTTGAAAATTGCAAAGAGGGACAATGTGTGCGGCGCACATCATGGCAGTTTATTTCATACTAGGCCACACCTCTAACTCCGCCCAAAGCATAATTACTAGAGCCCCTGCGGCAATTTTCTTCTTGTTTTTCAATGTCCATATAAATATTGGCACATAAATCATCAGATTATAGATATTTTAAGCTCCAAATTGCACCAAATAATGAAGTTCTGGTCTAATTTATAGGTATAGACACTTTAGTAATGAGCATTTAGTAAATGTATTAATGCACATTTATGCATTATTCCCCAGGTCAAAAAGAGGGACATTTAAAGATAAAAGAGGGACAGAGGAACATGGGTCAAAAAGAGGGAGACTTGGGAGGTATGACTGTGTACTTAATTCAGACTCTTCTCAGACAGCGATCAACTCAACCGCTCAGACATGTGTGAATAATCCAAGTGAATTTATTCCAAGATGAAATCATCTAGTTTTACACCAAAACAGTAGGTGGAAAGATGATAATCTGGCAGAGGTGAGCATCACGTGAAAACACCAGTGCAGATAACATAAAATGGCTACTACTGGCAAGAAGGAGGGAGGGGGCTGCAAGAATAGGGAAATATACAGGGAGACAAGAGGGACAAACTTATGCAGCAATACAATACAATGCAAAGATGATACTAATGATAAAGAACCACAAAGACATGGGACATGACAAGACTAAAACTACATAAAAATTAGATGCAATGTAATTTTTCATTTTATGCCCCAATCTAAAAACATCTATGCAATACATGTGAAGTCAAGACAATGACTAAACCAGTAATTAAGCTCCTTTTATCTGGTTATTTAACAAACTGGTGTAAAGTAGAACTGGCTTGGTTGCCTATAACAACCGATCAGATTCCACCTTTTATTTTTGACAGCTCATTAGAAAAATGAAAAGTGGACTCTGATTGGTTGCTATGGGCCATTAAGCCAGTTCTACTTTACACAAGTTTGATGAATAACCCCATTAGTTTCCAGAATGGGGTAACTTTTGAGGGTTTTACACTATACTGGTACTCCAGGGGCTCTGAAAATGTAAAATGGTGTCTGAGGACCATTCCAGGTAAATCTGCTCTCCAAAAGCCAAATGGCACTCCTGCTTTTCTAAACCCTTCAGTGTGTTGTCAGGGATTGTTCACACTCTTTCCACAGGAAACAAAGGCAGTGACACCAAAAGTCCTGTTATCACCTTGGTGTCATAGAATCCAAGTTAATCAATAAGGATATATCAAGAACACATATAAATTGAATAATATAATTTATTTAATTAATAATAATAAATAGTATTTGGATGGTACAGGCCACGGTGCTTAGTGTTACCAAGTAATTATATACTTAAATATTACCAATTAATACTTCCAGTAGTCCACCCTATAAAGGGCGACTTTACCCCTTCACTAAGTACCGTGACAGAAAAGAGGGGGGGTGGGTGGGGATCTTCTGTACTGTCGCTGCGTGAATGCGCAGCACTAACCGTTTCCTTTTCTTTTATAGGTACCTCCACGAGATCTTCTGGGACTCCTCCAATCAAATTTCTTCTCTCCTCCTCGAGGAAGATGCTGTTCCACTCTACCTAATACCAGGTAAGTTTACATATATAACACCTCTTGCACATGCAAATAGAGGCTTCATGACACCATGACTCCCCTATTTGCATCCGCAATCAGGTACGTCCATGGTGTCATAGAATCCAAGTTAATCAATAAGGATATATCAAGAACACATATAAATTGAATAATATAATTTATTTAATTAATAATAATAAATAGTATTTGGATGGTACAGGCCACGGTGCTTAGTGTTACCAAGTAATTATATACTTAAATATTACCAATTAATACTAGTAGTCCACCCTATAAAGGGCGACTTTACCCCATAACGCCATATAGCCTGCTGTATGGCTAAAAAGCCCCGTGACCTCCTTCAATCAAATTTTTAAACCAACCACTAATATGTCTTGCCCAATTTCGGACAAGATATTACACTCTTCGTAAAGACCAACAGAAAAACCTTCGAGCTCCTCGTGTCTGTAAGATTTTCCATTAACGGAAATCATGAATTTTTCTAATTTTTTATTAATTCTTCTACGGATTTTTTCCAAAAAGGCCATATTTCCAGATTTCCAATTAAAACGGGGGATAATTTCGGAAAAAATTAGTTTGGCATTTGGAAACCTAGTGTGTAATTGAGTAAACATGTTTTTTAATTCGCTAATTAGTTCGTGCGTTTTTGTTCTACCTATTTCAAACGATCCTGTATGTACAATTAAAATATCTGGAGGGAGATAGCTTTTTAGCTTTAACAAGCATTCATGAAAAACATATTTTGCTCTCAATTTGACCTTATTTAACCAAATTATCCTTAAATTATCCTGAAAACCTAAAGAGTCCGAATTAAATCTGAAGAGGGATCTCTTTTTGGCTTCTTCAATAATTTCATTTCCGATTATCCAGACGCACTTCTGGGTATCTGAAAGAAGATAATGATAATTCAGGTCTAATATAAATCTTATAACGGTTAGATGACCATCTACCAATTTTCTTTATGGCATTCCTATTAAGGCCCAATTCTGCTGCTAACGTGGCAGCGCCAATTCTGAATGAGTGTGAAGATATTTTTTCTTTACTAAAACCAGCTTTTTCTTTGCATTTTTGTAAAATATAATTAAATTGATATTTAGTGAGCGGGCTGAGGTCAGAATGCATAAATAATGGTCCTTTTTCAAAAGATCTAACAGATAACCAGTTCTTAAAGGCTAAAACGGGACATAGATTTTTTGAAGAGAAAGAATGTAATCTAATATGTGTACCTTTTGCTGTTTGGTCAGTTTTTGATCTTTTTATTAATAAAATTAAATGATCTTTGAACAAGGATAAATCGTTAATCATTAACGGAGCTTGACTATTTTTATTTGTTGCAGTGAATTCGCTTATACGAAGAGCTCCAAAGAAGGCAACTAGAAATGCCGCTGTAAAAAAGAAAGGCCTCATAACTAGAGGAACATAAAATAGGTAAGTGAGACAAAAATATCTCTAACAAATTTAATGAAATTGGTCTCGTTCTAGCTAACATAACTCTATTACTTTTCATGCCTTTAATGATTTGTTTTACTAAAAAACTGGAAATTGTGGGTTCAACATTGAAAATTTTTTGAAAAAATGCAATACCTGACAATATTTTCTGAATATAACCAGGTTTCCTACCTGTTTTAAAAAGATCTAAGCAGAACAATATAATGTTTTTTGAATTATTATCCAAATTATCTAAACCGTTAAACATACAAAATTTTTTCCACATGTTCCATGCAGCAATATACGCAGCCCATGTATTTTGAGCTAATGATTTAGATATTAATTCATTAATCAGTTCCATATCTCTTCCCAAAGATGACTGGGGCAAGGAATTCCCGTCTCTGCTGCTTATGGCACCAATTTCCTGAACATCGTAAAGTTCTGTTGAGATAAAGAATCCGCTATAATGTTATTTTTACCTTCCAAATATTTTGCTTTTAACCATATATTGTTATGAAGACAAGTAAGAGTAATCAATCTCAGTACATTTATTACCTCTTGGGATTTGGCTGATAAGCAATTTATTGCAAATACAACTCCATTGTTGTCAGAGTTGATTAAAATACGTCTGTTTTTGAACTCTTTACTCCAAATTGATAAAGATATTAAAACTGGGAAGAGTTCCAGAAATACAATGTTTTTTAAAATTGGTTGACCTAACCAGTGTGAAGGCCATTTTTCGGCTGACCATTGTTTTCCAAAGATAGTTCCGTATCCAATAGAACCAGCAGCGTCTGTATATAGCAATAAAGATTCATTATCTACAAAATCTTCTTGCCAAATGGTTCTACCGTTGTAAGATTCTAAAAACTTTAACCAAATTTTTATATCATCTTTTAGTGGTTTTGTCAAGCGAATATGAGAGAAAGGAGATTTAACACCTCTAGTAGCGGCGTATAATCTTTTTGAAAATACTCTGCCCATGGGAATTACTCTGGTAATAAAATTTAAAGATCCCAGTGCTGATTGAAGACGTTTTAAAGTCGTCTTTTTTGATAACAATAATCTATTTAACAATAGGCAGGAGGATTGGATTTTTTCGGCAGGTATTCTAAATTCCATACAATTAGTATCTATAGAAATTCCCAAGAAGGTAATAACTTGACTCGGGTAAACTGTTTTTTCATCAGCTAGTGGTATATTGAAATATGTAGCTACATTTTTGAATGTTTGAAGTAATTTAATACAATTTTCGGTACCGTAGTCACCGATAAATAAGAAGTCGTCGAGGTAGTGTATAACATAACCTCCATTGGAGTGGTGTTCTACCATCCATTGTAAAAATGAGGAGAAAGCTTCGAAATAAAAACATGACAAGGAGAAGCCCATAGGGAGGGCCTTGTCGTAGTAAAATTTGTCCTTGAAATGAAAACCTAGAGAGTTATATCCTTCAGGTGATACCGGCAAAAGCCGAAATGCCGATTTGATATCTGTCTTTGCTAATAGTGAAAACCTACCAGCCTTTTTTAATAAAGACAGAGCATTGTCAAAAGAAGCATAATGAACTGAAGTAACTTCTTTATCAATTAAATCATTTAAAGAATGATGTTTGGGGTATGATAGATGATGAATTAATCTGTAACTATTTGGCTCTTTTTTTGGTACTAAACCTAGAGGAGATAAATGGAAGTTTAAAAACGGAGGGGAATTAAATGGACCAGCTACTCTATTTTCAAGAATTTCTTTGCTGATTTTTTCTTGCACTGCTGTTGTATTTAGGTTAACAGATTTTAAATTGGGTACAATAGAACAACCCGTACCATTGAAAGGCGGAACGTAAAAACCTAGCTTAAAACTGTCAATTAGGATTTGAGACATCATGTTGTTTGGATAAAATCCTAAACATTGAATGATTCTTGGTATGTTCAGAGGAGTCACCTGCTCGATTAGGCTCGGTGCTCTTGGCGTTCTGCCAATTCTGTTTTTTGTAACATTTGGTAGCTGAGTGAGAACCGGAACAGAAACTACATTCGTGCTTATATTTACAGTTGTTTTGCCATTTGCAGATTGACTCATTAAAAGCAAAGCAGATGCCTTTTTTGTTGTATTGAGTGCGAAAATTATTATTCCTTTGGGGTAACATCAAGTTTATCCAGAGGCCTACATCTTTTGATCCCCAATTTAATTCAGGATAAACTGCTAATTTCTGACGAAAAGATTCGTCATAATTTAACCACGCTGTACCTCCAAAGTTCTTATGTGCCTCTAGGATGCTATCTAAATGGTGGAAAAAAACGCTGCATAAATTTGGGTGTTTTTCGCCTAAAACCGCAACGTAAATATAAAACGCTTGGAGCCAGTTATAAAAGGATTTTTGTTGAATTCTTTTTCTCTCTTCTTCGTCTTTTTTATCTGGTTTTAAATTATCTTTAGCTGAAGGTAGAATAGTAAAAATATCAATATACTCTTTATTCCAGATTTTTTCTTTAATTTGCCGTGTAAGATGAAATCCAAGAGGAGAAATCTGACACGGCATTACTTCTTTTAAAGCGGTTTCTTTTATCCCGCTATTGTCTATTGCGGGAATAAAAGTTTTTTCTTTGGACATAATAGTAGAATTTTCAAAAACCTGAGGATTAGCATTAAAGATTTCTAAATCCTTTTGACTCTCGACGTCAGAGTGGCTGTCAGGGACAGACCAAACTGACAGAGGTTTTTTGTTAATTTCTTTGGAAGATAAAAAGGAAAGGAAATCTTTAAACATTTGAACTTTTTCCGTAGGAAAATTAAAAGAATTGTTAAAATTGTCTTTAGCAGGGGGCTCAGTGCACTGCAAATAGCAGTCACTTTTAGAGGTATATGGAGGGTTAAACTGCTCACCATCTTGAAGACTAACGGCAGATGTCTCGTTCTTCTTGCTACGATGCTTTCTGCTGGCAGTTGTTGGAGACCGTTGGGCAGCTGAAGAACGATGGCTGTCTCTGCTTCTCGCGCAAGATTGCGCAGAAGTTAAGCCCTTCTTTCTTTTAGGATTCTGTGGGGGGAAAAAGCCCTTTTCCCCTTCCTGGATCTCTTTGAAGGAGGAGGTGAGAGCGGAGCATCGCTGTGATGATGTACAGCGATGATGTCATCTGAAGCTGCCGGCTCAGCGCTCAGACTGGGGACTGCAGCGCAGACCGGATCAATTGAACGAAGATCGTCTTGGTCGGAAGGTAAGTCCATTTGTAAGCATTACTTTAGCCAGGTTTCACCTCCTCTTGATTCAGCTTTGTTTATAAGCTGCTTGAGGAGGTCTTCCATGTCAGCGAAGGTTTGATCTTCTGTACTGTCGCTGCGTGAATGCGCAGCACTAACCGTTTCCTTTTCTTTTATAGGTACCTCCATGAGATCTTCTGGGACTCCTCCAATCAAATTTCTTCTCTCCTCCTCGAGGAAGATGCTGTTCCACTCTACCTAATACCAGGTAAGTTTACATATATAACACCTCTTGCACATGCAAATAGAGGCTTCATGACACCATGACTCCCCTATTTGCATCCACAATCAGGTACGTCCATTATTGAAGGCTCTCTTTGGCTCAGACAGCCGTAGTCTCCGGGACGCAGCCGGGTCACACCACAAAGGTCGAGTAGCAGTCTCTGTTCCAGCCAAAGGTCTACAGTTCTGGCAGTGTTTGCTCACACTGGTCCTATCTTCAACTCAGACTCAACCTGCACTCTGCTGCAAGTTTAAATAGGAACTGTGGACATGGAACATAACAGAAACCTGTAGTGGATGATGGGAGATTAGCTCCCACCCTCTCTGTGCTAATCTCCAGTAAAACCAGGCCCGGATGGCTGCTTCCAGCCTTTACTGAACAATGGCGTCCACCTTCTAGTTAGTGGACACCGTAAGTTACCTGGTTCTACTCCACCAAAGCTGTGTACCTTGGTGGCACGTCCTAACACACCTGAAACAGACACTTTTAAAAAATCTCCAACAACATTCTAGGTGGAAAGTACCTTCCCTCATAGACGCATCCTGTCACTGCCTTACAGTGTCCATACAGTTTACAACCACATGTGGGTTGTTGTATTATCTAGTACAAAATGGCCAACAGATTGTAAATGTTTTTTTCTCCTGTGATACTTTGTGGAAATGAAACATTTGGGAATAACACATTTTATTAGAAAATATGTATTATTATTTTTTTTTAATCTTCACAGCCAAGTGTTCCTTGGAAACGCTTGTTAGGTGAAAGTATTCATTACACCCCTCTATAAATTCTGTGTGGGGTGTAGTTTTCAAAATAGGGACACATGCTGCCTTAACCCTTTCAGTACTGAGCCACTTTTCACCTCAAATCCCAGGCCGTTTTTTGCAAATCTGACATGTGTCACTTTATGTGGTAATAACTTTGGAACGCTTTTACTTATCCAGGCCATTCTAAGACTGTTTTCTTGTCACATATTGTGCTTCACGATAGTAGTAAATTTGTGGCAAAATATTTCATTTTTATTTATAAAAAAATGCCAAATTTACCAAAAATTCGGAAAAATTTGCAAATTTCCAAATTACAATTTCTCTAATTTCAAAATACCTCCGAAAATAGTTATTATTTTACATTCCCCATATATCTACTTTATGTTTGGATCATTTTGAAAATGACATTTTATTTTTTTTGGGACGTTATAAGGCTTCTAAGTTTAGAATCAAATCTTAAAATTTTAAGAAGATTTCCAAAACCCATTTTTTTATGGACCAGTTCAGTTATGAAGTCACTTTGTGGGGCTTATATAGTGGAAACTCCCCATAAACCACCCCATTTTAGAAACTACACCCCTCAAGCTATTCAAAACTGATTTTACTAACTTTGTTAACCCTTTATTTGTTCCATGAGAATGGATGGAAAATTGGAATAAAATTTCAAAATTTCATTTTTTTTGCAGATTTTAAATTTTAATCCATTTTTCTTTGAAACATAACAAGGAATAACAGCAAAATAAAATTCAAAAACTATTACCCCAATTCTGTAGTTTTTAGAAATACCCCATATGTGCGCAAAAACTAATGTACTGGTGCACAGCAGGCTTTACAGTGGAAGTAGCACCATATGGCTTATGGATAGCGGAATTAGCTGGAATAATAATTGGGAGCTATGTCGCACATGAAGACCCCCTGAGCTGGCTCTACAGTGGAAAAACCCCAAAAGTGACCCCATTTTGGAAAGAGCACCCCTTATGGAATCTTTCAAGGTGTGTGGTGAGCACTTTGAGCTCAATGGTTTTTCCTAGAATTAGGATTCACGCGGAAGTGAAAATGAAAAATTGCAATTTTTTGACAAAAAAGTGCTATACACCCACATTTTTCACTTTCACAAAGGGTAACGGGACAAACTGCACATTTGGATCACCATTTCCCCCCGAATACGGCAACACCCCATATGTGCTCGTAGCCCAATGTACTGGTGCACAGCCATCTTCAAAGTGGAAGGAGCACCATATGGCTTTTGGAGAGCGGAATTAGCTGAAATAATAATTGGGAGCTATGTCGCACATGAAGACCCCCTGAGCTGGCCCTACAGTGGAAAACCCCCAAAAGTGACCCCAATTTGGAAAGAGCACCCCCGTACGAACATTTAAAGTGGTAGAAAGGGTACTTTTTCACAAACTGGAGTCTCTCAGAAGGCAGAAATGCAAGTAACAGCATTTCAAAGCACACATTTGTGAAAATGAAAAATTACAAGCAGACCACAATTTTTCAGATTCACAAGGGGTTAAAGGAGAAAATGCACCCCAATACATGTTCCCCATTTTCCCCCCATTAAAACAACACCCCATTTGTGCTTGTAGCCCGCTGTATGGGCGCACAGCAGGCCCCTAGAGGCAAACAGCAAAATATGGATTTTGCAGGCCAGAATTAACAGACATGGCTTTTGTAGTGCCATGTCTCATTTAAAAATTTCCTGAGGTCCCCAACAACTAAAAACCCCAAGAAGTGACCCCATTTTGGAAAGAGCACCCCCGTACGAACATTTTAAGTGGTAGAAAGGGTACTTTTTCACAAACTGGGGTCTCACAGAAGGCAGAAATTCAAGTAACAGCATTTCAAAGCACACATTTGTGAAAATGAAAAATTACAAGCAGACCACAATTTTTCAGATTCACAAGGGGTTAAAGGAGAAAATGCACCCCAATACATGTTCCCCTTTTTTTCCATTAAAAAAACACCCCATTTGTGCTTTTAGCCTGCTGTATGGGCGCACAGCAGGCTACCAGAGGCAAACAGCAATATATGGGTTTTTTATGCCAGAATTAACAGACATGTCTCATTTAAATCACTCCTGAGGTCCCCAGAAATTAAAACCGCCCACAAGTGACCCCATTTTGGAAAGAGCACCCCTGTACGAACATTTTAAGTGGTCGAAAGGGTACTTTTTACTAAACAGGTGTCTCACAGAAGGCAGAAACACTTGTAAAAGCTTTTCAAAGCACACATTTGTAAAAATGGAAAATTACAAGCAGACCCCAATTTTTCAGATTCACAAGGGGTTAAAGGAAAAAATGCACCCAATGCATGTTCCCCATTTTTTCCCAATTAAAACTACACCCCATTTGTGCTTGTAGCCCACTGTATGGGCGCACAGCAGGCCACCAGAGGCAAACTGCTAATTGTGGTTTTTGTAGGCCAAATTTAACAGACATGGTTTTTTAATTGCCATGTTGCTTTTAAAAATTTCCTGAGGTCCCCAACAACTAAAAACCCCAAGAAGTGACCCCATTTTGGAAAGAGCACCCCCACACGGACATTTTAAGTGGTAGAAAGGGTACTTTTTCACAAACTGGGGTCTCACAGAAGGCAGAAATGCAAGTAACAGCATTTCAAAGCACACATTTGTGAAAATGAAAAATTACAAGCAGACCCCAATTTTTCAGATTCACAAGGGGTTAAAGGAAAAAATGCACCCAATGCATGTTCCCCATTTTTTCCCAATTAAAACAACACCCCATTTGTGCTTGTAGCCCGCTATATGGGCGCACAGCAGGCCACCAGAGGCAAACTGCTAAATGTGTTTTTTGCAGGCCAAATTTAACAGACGTGGTTTTTTAATTACCATGTCACTTTTAAAAATTTCCTGAGGTCCCCAACAACTAAAAACCCCAAGAAGTGACCCCATTTTGGAAAGAGCACCACGGTACAGACATTTTAAGTGGTAGAAAGGGTACTTTTTCACAAACTGGGGTCTCACAGAAATGAATATGTAGTGATGGTGAAAAGTGGATATGTAAGATACAGAGACTAAATGTGAGGTATAAAGTGAAAAAATTTCAGAGTACATCAGGGATGAAACTAATCCATGGATTGGTGGTAAATTCTGAAACAATCCTTGATGCACAGGCCAGGTTTTTCAGGGCACGTTTCGCAGTGGTGTATAGTGTCCTTCCTAATCCCCCTTTTGGAACACACACTGCATCGCTTTTGGGTCCTTCCCTTCCTCGCTGTTTGGGGGACTTCACCAGGGAAATGTTGTCCTGGTACAACTCGGGCACCGTAACTTGCAGAAGTACTGGGGACCTCTTCTGCTTGGCTTGGACGAATTAGGGCCTTTATCACCACCTCTTGAAATTGAATGAATGTTTTTGTCTGGCCTGTAGATCTAAAAATCACAAATGCATTGTACAGCGCCACCTGTACAAGGTGCACGGCCAGCTTTTTGTACCACACTTTGGTTTTTCGTGTGGCATTGTAGGGCTTCAGAACTTGATCTGAAAGATCAACTCCTCCCATGCTCTTGTTGTAGGCCAGGATGCAGTCTGGTTTGGGGACAGTGGTAGTGGTACCACGTACACGAGCAGGGGAGCAGGTGTTGGTGTGAATACTGGTCAGTAAAAGGACATCCCTCTTGTCCTTGTACTTAACCGCCAACATGTTCTGATTGAGGAGAGCACGGCTTTCTCCTTTTTGTAGCGGTTGCCCTACCAGGGATCTTGGGAGGCCTCTCTGATTTTTGCGTATTGTGCCGCACGCCACAATACGTCTGGAAACTAGGGATTGGAACAGTGGTACACTTGTGTAGTAATTATCCACATATAGATGGTAACCCTTATCTAGCAGTGGGTGCAGCAAGTCCCACACTAGTTTACCACTAACTCCTAGGCCAGGGGGGCATTCTGGGGGCTCAATCCGGGTGTCCCTCCCTTCATAGACACGGAACCTATAGGTGTACCCAGAGCTACTCTCACAGAGTTTATACATTTTTATGCCATACCTTGCCCGCTTGCTGGGCAGGTACTGGCGGAATGCTGCCCTCCCTTTGAAAAGCAATAGGGTTTCGTCTATGCAGATATTTTGATCGGGGGTGTACACTTCTGAAAACTTTGTACTGAAGTGTTCAAGGATGGGTCTAATTTTGTACAAACGGTCATATGCGGGGTCATTCTGGGGTGGGCATTGTGCATTATCATTGTAATGCAAAAATTTTAGTATTGAATGGAAGCGATTCCGGGCCATGGTTTGACTGAAAATTGGAGTGTGGTACAAGGCATCCGCACTCCAATACTGTTTTATTTGAGGTTTTTTAACAAGCCCCATGTGCAGCACGAGTCCCCAAAAGATCGTCATCTCTGCAGCATTGACTGGGGTCCAACCTTGGGGTCTAGCGTATGGGGTTGTGGGGTTCTGGGAAATATATTGCTGGGCGTACAAATTTGTTTGGGTTACCATTAAATTTATTAAATCATCAGAGAAAAAGATTTTGAAAAAAATCAATTTCTGTGAACCCTGCAGAGTTTATCTGAATTCCAGGTCTGGCCTCAAAATCCGGAATTTGGGGCTGATAATTCTCAGGGGGTGGGGTCCATAAGAGTTCACTGTGGGGGGCTGCCTCAGCTGTCGTTCTGGGGCGCCTCCTAGAGGGTCCCTCATCAGCAGATGATGACGATGATGAGGGGGTGGAGGAGTAGAGGAAAGTGGCGTCCTCTTCTCCTTCAGTGGCCGACTCGGTATCAGAGGCAAGGATGGCGTATGCCTCTTCTGCCGAGTACACTCGTTGGGATGAATTGGACATTTTTGTTTTATTGGGGTGTGAAGGGTGAAACGTGTAAACTTTATTTAGTGTGAGGGCTGTGTATGTAGTGGTTTTTACACGTGAAGGTGTTTTTAACAGTATTGACTTTGATATAATAAAAAAAGGGGGGGAGGGGGAAATAAAAAAAAAAGGTCTTTTCAGTAATAAAAGTCTTAGTTATAAAAAAAAAAAGAGCAGACGCGATCAGTAATGGACACTACTGATCGGTGCTCAGTGCTTGCGAATTGCACGTACGCAGATGGTGACTGACACTAACTAAAATCTAACTACCACTAACTGTGTTTTTTTTTTTACACACAAGATATGTAAAAAAAAGAAAAAAAAAACAAAAATATGCAGATGCTGCTTTTACAGCACGCACGCACACACACAGACAGTGTGTGAGTGCAGAAACTGTAGTGAAAAAATTCACTACAGTCCCCTGCAAACTGCACGTACGCAGATACAGTGCGTATGTGCAAAAACCTTCACTGACACTAACTGAAATGTGTATATATATATATATATATATATATATATATATATATATGGATTTTTATATATATATATATATATATATATGATATATATCTAACTGACACTACCTAGAGTCTGAAAAAATGTGCTAACGCAGCACGCACGCACACAAAACGTGTGTGCGTGCAAATACTGTAGTTAAAAAATTCACTACAGTATAAAAAACTGGCTAAAAATTAACTTATATCTATATATATATAGAAATATGGAGCTCTATATATATTTATATAAAACCCTATCTATAAAAAGTAGAAAAATGACCAAAAAAGCCCAAAAAATAAACCGCAGGTGCAGATCAGGCAGGTGTGCACTGAAAAGCACTAGGCGGACACAGTTCGCACGCAGAAAAAGTGGTGCGGAGCTGAAAAATTGCCAAAGAAAAGCACAGACCAAAAACCGTCCGTAAAAAAAGGACGGGGGGGGGGGGGGGGGGCGGCGGAAACTTATGGAGGGGGATTGGGATGGGGGGGGACGGGGACGGGAGGGGACAGGGATGGTTTAGGTCTGTAACTTTTCTTCTTTTCTTCTTTTTTTTCTTTTCTTCTTCTTTTCTTCTTCCTTCTTCTTTTCAGCAGTAGTAGTAGTAAAGTAGTAAAGCTGTGGTGGAGAACCACAAGTCCCAGCAGGCCAACCAGCAGCATAGAGAAGCACAGAACTTCCCTGCATGCAGTCACGAGCTAGAATGGCTGCATTCAGGAAAGTTCTGCCTTTTCCTGTGCTGCTATAGCGCTGCCATTGGCTGGAGCGTTGTACCAGCCAATGGCAGCGCTTGCAGGGGACGCCAAACACTGCTGTCCCCTGCTTCACCTCGGGTGTGACTGGTGCTGACCTTTTCAGCACCAATCACAGCCGGACAGCGTCACCTGCAGCTCCGTGAATGGATGAAAGACATCCGGAGCTGCAATTGGCCGGTCTGCAGAGACCGACCAATCGCAGCGATCAGGGCTGCAGGGGGGTGGTAAAACCTCCCTAAACCCTTAGCTAAGATGGCTGCCTGCCGTGCAGAGCAGCCATCATACCCCGGTCACCAAGCGATTTCGCTCAGGGACCGGGGGTACACAGCGCCGTACATGTACGGCGCTGGTACTTGCGGCAGTGATTTTTGTGCCGTACATGTACGGCGCTGGTACTCTAAGGGTTAAAACCATTCCAGCCCCTCACTGCACATATCCCACTTCAGCAGCAGATTGTGGCCCCTGGGTAAAACTGCCCAATGGCCCCTCACCACACATATCACAGTTAGGGCTCATGCACACAAGCGTATTTTCTTTCAGTGTCCATTCCGTTTTTTTGCGGACCGTATGCGGAACCATTACTTTCAATGGGTCCGCAAAAAAAAACTTAAGGTACTCCGTGTGCATTCCGCTTCCGTATGTCCGTATTTCTGTTACGCAAAAAAATAGAACATGTTCTATTATTGTCCGCATTACGAGCAAGGATAGGACTGTTCTATTGGGGATCAGCTGTTTCGTTCCACAAAATACGGAATGCACATGGACGTCATCCGTATTTTTTGTGGATCCTTTTTTGCGGATCCGTTTTTTCATACGGTCGTGTGCATGAGGCCTTATGCAGCTGCAGACTCTAGCCCCAGGGTAATCTTGGTGCAGGGCCCCTTACCGCACACATCTCAGTAGTGCAACAGACCTTGGCCCCTGGTTGGTATTGGTAGGGCCCCTTACCACACACATCTTATCTCAGTATTGGCAGACTGTGGCCCTGGGTAATAATGGTCTGGGGACCATCACCACAAACATCTTGGTTCAGCACTCGCAGACCATGGGTCTTGGGTCCCTCACAGCAAACATCTTAGTTCAGAAATTGCAAACTGTGGTCCCGGAGACATTGTGGTCCTGGGCCTCTTGCCACACACATATTAGTTCAGTACTGTGGTCCCTAGACAGTAATACTAATCATAATGGTCCAGGGCCCCTCATCTCACACGTGGCAGTTTAGTAGCATTTGTCTCAGTCCTCTAGCAGTGCGCTGTCTGATCTACCTGCTGATCTCTAAGGGATTGTTCTCTCAGCAGGATTGTTTTTCCAGTTTTTATGGTCTCTTTTTGTGAATATTGTAGAAATCTACATCCCGAGGGGAGAATTTCAGCCTGTAATAACCAAAAACACTGGCTGTAAAAACTGTGTGTAATACTGACATCTGATATGGTCATGTGACATCAGGAAAATCTGCTCCATTTACCTTAAAAGAAGCTTGGAGAAATCCATGTGCTTTTCGCAAAAATAACCCCAAAGCAAAAATTCTGAAGCAAAAAGTGACATGTCTAAAGGTAATTGTATAGTTTTAACCCTTACAGCCATTTTTTCACCTTCATGACATGGCCACATTTTAAAAATCTGATATGTCACTAATATGTGGTAATAATTTCTGAATGTTTTTACTTATCCAACCGATTCTGAGACACATTGCACTTCTTGTTAGTGGTAAATGTGGGTCAATTTGTTTTACCTTCAGAAAAAAAAATCCCAAATTTACTGAAAATGTTTAAAAAACTAGCAATTTTCTAAAATTAAATGTATCTACTTGTAAGACACCGTGATACCTCATACCAGAGATACCAATAATAAAATACAGATGTAGCAGCGTTCCCGATCACTGAATTCACGATTCGTTGGTAACGAATCACGAGTTCAGAGCGAGCAAAAGAATAAAGGTTGTAATTATCTTGTTTGACCACCAGATGGCGTATGGAATGGCATTTACTTTTAGCACGTAGGCACGTCTGCTCCGCCTAGAAGAACTGTGACATTGCGGCACACATTCAGTATCCTTCCTTCCAGGAGACATTAAGTGAGGAGTTAATGGCTGCAGTGGGTGGGTACAGTAGGGTTAATAGTGCGGACCCCGGGTGCAAGTTCCATCCTGTAGTTATTAATTAACATTCACTGTACGTCTACTTTATATTGCCATCATTTTGTAAATGTCGTTTTATTGTTTTAGGATGTTAGCTTTTAGAAAAACATTTCAAAGGACCTGGAACTTTTTAAAGGACCTGTTCAGTTTTGGAGTAACTTTGGTGGAGCTTTTTTAAAGAAAACCATAAATCACTGCATTTTTCGTCCTATAAGACGTACCGGCCCATAAGATGTACCTAGGTTTTAGAGGAGGACAATAAGGAAAATATATTTTTCATTAGACCTCAGATCAGACCAGCAAACAGACCACCAATGTTAATGAGACCTCATCTCACAGCCCTAATCAGACCCCCAATGTTAATAGGACCCTCAATCAAACCTCAGATCAGACCCCCAATGTAAATAGAACCTCGGATGAGATCCACATCCATCTGATCAGCCCCCCCATGCCTTATATCAGCCCCCCATGCCATATATAAGCCCCCAGGCTCAAAGCAGCCCCTATGTCATATATCAGCCCTCAGGCGTGATATATGACATGTGGTCTTAAACTGCTGTATGGGCACATCTTAGAGCTCAGAAGGGAAGGAGTGCCATATGGTTTCTGGAGTGCAGATTTCAGTGGAATGTTTTTTGGGTGTTGCATTTGAAGAGACTCATAGGTACCCCTTACAGTGGAAACTAGAGATGAGCGAATCGATTCGTCGATTTGTTGATTCGTATCGAATCTTGGGAATTTTTAGCTGCAAAGCGAATCCGAATATTAGGTGATTCGCTTCATAGAAGATTGACGATTGACGGCAGAAAAAAGACCACCTGGTCCATCTAGTCTGCCCTTTTATTATCCTTCAAAGCTTCGGCTTTGTACGCATTCGCTACATAGTTTGTCCTATGAATTATATGCTATTGCTACGTATACGTTACTCTATACGCTGTTGTGTACTAATTCAATTCATTTGCGATGCAGACTCCTCCCTGGTAGCTTCGCCACTTTCTCCAGTGCGCGAGGAAGACGAGGCAACTCAGGAAATTAATATGGCGACACATCGAGGCCCTGACTGGGGAGGCATGGTGTGGGGCACCGACCCCTATGAGGAGAAGGAACCGGAGGAGATCTACATCTCTCAATATGTCCGGCAGCCTAAGAAGTCAGTTGAGGTGCCCGCTGAGGTGTCCACTCCGCTGGCTGACATGGCGGAGGCGGCAGGAGTTCCCGCTCCGCCGCGGAAGGACTACTCCCTTCATCAAAATTCTATGGTCCCCGAGGCTGTCACCGGGAACGCCTTGACCCTCTTGGAATACAAAAAGCTGGTAGAGGAGTGGGTTGTTCAGGTGTTGGAGCACCCACGGTCTGGTGACCCTAAGCTGGAGCGCCAAAGAGGTACTGTTATTTGGTTCAGTGTGGAACGGGGAGTAGGTTTTATCGGCGATGAGGAGACGGCGGAAGAGTTATATGTGAACCGCCATTCTGTAAAGCGGCCGTATCTTCCGCCCGTCCGACACAATCTCCACGCAGGGGATTACGTGGAGTATACCCCCATGAAGAGCCTCCAAGGCCCCTTTGCTATTAGAGTGAAACTCCTTAATCGACCAGCTACTCCTGCAGCGCCCCCGGAAGACTGAAGTGAGGAGGCCCAGGCCGCAGAAGAGGCTCGGTGTTCCCATGGGACTCTGTGATCTGAGGAGAAATCCCATTACCAAGCTCAGCTGGAACCCCTGATACCCAATTTGCCACCGCCACCGATCCTTCATGTGAGACAGATGACCACCAACAGTTTTGTGTACCAGCCATCAGTGGTACAATACCAACTGCCATGGCAGGTGCAGGCCGCACAATCCGCTGCTCGCGGAAGACCGTTACCAGAGCCCTTAGAGCCGGAGATTCTGTCACCTTGTATGCCGGCGGGAGGATCTGGCCACTACAAGGTAATGGGCAAGGCCCAAGTTGCCACGGCCCTTGCCAGTGTGACCGCCCGATCACTACCAAGACCATCCCTGAGAGGTCGGTGGGGGCCTGCTGCCGTAGCCAGTGTCGCTTTCATGAGGCAGGAGCGCCCTCTCATGTCTTTTAGCTCCAGCAGCAGTGAAGAGGACCTGCTGGCCCTTAAAGAGGACCTTTCACCACTCTTGACATACCTGTTTTAATAGCTTCATGCATTCCCCGTGTAATAACAATTCTGGGGCATCTATTCTTACGGTTTGATGTTGTGCCATTCCTTTATTATTTCTACTAGAAGTTATGGATGAATTGCTAGCAGTCTGCAGTAAGGTTACAGAGGCATGGTAACCAGTTAGGGGTGTGTACCTGCATAGTCTGAAAATGGCAGCACTGATTGGATAGAGTGAGTCTGTGCAGGTACACGCCTCCAACTTGTTACCACCCCTCTGTACCTTTACTGCAGACTGCTAGCAATTCATTCATAAATTCTAGTAGAAATAATAAAGGAATGGCACAACATACAGAAATAAGAATAGATGATCCAGAATTGTTATTACATGGGGAATGCATGACACTATTAAAACAGGCATGTCAGGAGCGGGGAGAGGTCCTCTTTAAGTAAGGATCCTGCAGCTGTTATGGGAGCCACAACGTGGAATTAACCTGAAGAGGGATCACTAGTTGGCGTTTGTTTTTATTTTTGTTGCCCTGTGTTTGTCCTCACCTAGATGGCAATGGATTTTCAGGACTCCCCCCCCATAAAAAAAAGTTTTAACCAAGTTGCGCATACGTGCGCCTCATCCCTTTTCCCCCTTTTCAGGTTATTGGGGAGCCCCTTGAAAGATGTTTTTTTAAGGAACCATTGCTGCTTTTTTTTTTACCCATTTGGATTACAATTTTACCTATGTGGATTACAAATTGCAACTGAGTTTAGGACTCTGTTCCAGTTCTATGACAAGCGTCAGAAGAAAAGAGACTTAAACGTGTCCGTGAGCAGACTAGGTAGGTGATATTTAAAATGATCGAAACCATCCTCTGCTATCTCCTAGCTTTTACAGTCCTCTGACATTACAATTTGACAAAGGTCTGTTATGAATGAAGACTTGGGATTCTGCACACATGATAAAGGGAAAGAGGCCCATATTGTTGACTGTCTCCTGCTTGAAGTCCAGAATGTCTTCATAATCTCCCAGGTATTTTTTTTATCCATGCATTCTGGGGCCCACAACAGAAAATGGGCAAAGTCGGGAGGGGAAAAACTACACTTAAAAAAAAAAAAAAAAAAAAAAGAACTTAGCGGAGTGAGCAGAGAGCCTTGCCGTAGCGTTAATTGTGGGGGATTAGCTCAAATGGTAGAGCGCTCGCTTAGCATGCGAGAGGTAGCGGGATCGATGCCCGCATCCTCCAAAATCTTTATTTGCCGACATGCCAAGAGAAATGAGTCAGAGCAACTCTGCTTGTATTTTCCTTGAAAACGTTTCGCTCTAGTCATCCAACTGGATTTGGCTATTACAATGGATTCTACTAAAAAATCTCATACTGGTGAGTCGTGCCTCAGTTATGGAGGTATGAAGTTGATTACATTTGCATGGCTGAAGCTATTTGGTGCGATTAAACTGCCTCGGGAGAGTTGTAAGAACAGCATTGCAAGTGGCAGGCAATAGATGTCACGCCCTTCCACCTCTATTCAAGCTTTGTTTCTGAAACTTAACATAAATAGCTTCCTTCACACCTCATTTCAACTAGCCCTCCAGAGTGTCTAAGATGCAAATCTCCGTGTCATCAAACTAGCCTCCTTTGTCTTTAAGATACAGGGGTACACAGCTGAGTCCTGACAGCAGGTGTTGGCTCTCCTGTTACGGGCCATACGTAGGTGTAGCTACTGTTTTGTTTCCTCAATCTACAATTCTTGGCACACCTCACTGCACTTGTTTGATGACAGCGAGGTTTGCAACTCGGACACACAGTTGGAGGCTCGGTTCGAAGGTTCAAAAGAGGTGTGAAAGAAGCTATTTATGTTAAGTTGGAGAAACCAAGCTGGAATGGGAGGTGGAGTGGTGCGACATCTATTGCCTACCACTGACAGTGCTGTTCTAACTCCTCTCCCAAAGCAGTTTAATCACACCTAATAGTATTAGACATGCACGGAAGGAATTTCTAGTTATTTCTTGCTCGTGGAGGAAGCCTAGAGAGCAAGCCCGCGCGACCTGGACAAACCTTTGATAGCTCAGCTGGTAGAGCGGAGGACTGTAGTAGGCAAAAAGTCAGCCATCCTTAGGTCGCTGGTTCGATTCCGGCTCGAAGGACGTTTTTTTTTTTTGACCAGCCACGATATTGGATGTGTCTGGCGGCAGACAAGCACTTTCTCTGGTCTGCTCTTCCTCTTCTCTCTAGAAACACTCTTCATTCTTTTTCTTCTTCTAGGCAGGTCTCCTGTCTGTTTTGAGCGTTTCTTATTGGTCAGCAGCGTTTGTGTAACTGGGTGATTGAACAGTAAGAAAAGGAAGCCAGCGTCCCTGGGTGGGCTTGAACCACCAACCTTTCGGTTAACAGCCGAACGCGCTAACCGATCTGCGTGCCCAAGCAACTCTCTAACATTCAGCAAATGTTAAGTCCCTGATGGATGGTACCACAAAGACAGCCTTTTCATTAGCAGCTTGGCAACGGCTGGCGGAAATTCTACTACTTCTCGCGGTGCAGAAGACAGTAGCAGAGTGGCGCAGCGGAAGCGTGCTGGGCCCATAACCCAGAGGTCGATGGATCGAAACCATCCTCTGCTATCTCCTAGCTTTTACAGTCCTCTGACATTACAATTTGACAAAGGTCTGTTATGAATGAAGACTTGGGATTCTGCACACATGATAAAGGGAAAGAGGCCCATATTGTTGACTGTCTCCTGCTTGAAGTCCAGAATGTCTTCATAATCTCCCAGGTATTTTTTTTATCCATGCATTCTGGGGCCCACAACAGAAAATGGGCAAAGTCGGGAGGGGAAAAACTACACTTAAAAAAAAAAAAAAAAAGAACTTAGCGGAGTGAGCAGAGAGCCTTGCCGTAGCGTTAATTGTGGGGGATTAGCTCAAATGGTAGAGCGCTCGCTTAGCATGCGAGAGGTAGCGGGATCGATGCCCGCATCCTCCAAAATCTTTATTTGCCGACATGCCAAGAGAAATGAGTCAGAGCAACTCTGCTTGTATTTTCCTTGAAAACGTTTCGCTCTAGTCATCCAACTGGATTTGGCTATTACAATGGATTCTACTAAAAAATCTCATACTGGTGAGTCGTGCCTCAGTTATGGAGGTATGAAGTTGATTACATTTGCATGGCTGAAGCTATTTGGTGCGATTAAACTGCCTCGGGAGAGTTGTAAGAACAGCATTGCAAGTGGCAGGCAATAGATGTCACGCCCTTCCACCTCTATTCAAGCTTTGTTTCTGAAACTTAACATAAATAGCTTCCTTCACACCTCATTTCAACTAGCCCTCCAGAGTGTCTAAGATGCAAATCTCCGTGTCATCAAACTAGCCTCCTTTGTCTTTAAGATACAGGGGTACACAGCTGAGTCCTGACAGCAGGTGTTGGCTCTCCTGTTACGGGCCATACGTAGGTGTAGCTACTGTTTTGTTTCCTCAATCTACAATTCTTGGCACACCTCACTGCACTTGTTTGATGACAGCGAGGTTTGCAACTCGGACACACAGTTGGAGGCTCGGTTCGAAGGTTCAAAAGAGGTGTGAAAGAAGCTATTTATGTTAAGTTGGAGAAACCAAGCTGGAATGGGAGGTGGAGTGGTGCGACATCTATTGCCTACCACTGACAGTGCTGTTCTAACTCCTCTCCCAAAGCAGTTTAATCACACCTAATAGTATTAGACATGCACGGAAGGAATTTCTAGTTATTTCTTGCTCGTGGAGGAAGCCTAGGGAGCAAGCCCGCGCGACCTGGGCAAACCTTCGATAGCTCAGCTGGTAGAGCGGAGGACTGTAGTAGGCAAAAAGTCAGCCATCCTTAGGTCGCTGGTTCGATTCCGGCTCGAAGGACGTTTTTTTTTTTTTGACCAGCCACGATATTGGATGTGTCTGGCGGCAGACAAGCACTTTCTCTGGTCTGCTCTTCCTCTTCTCTCTAGAAACACTCTTCATTCTTTTTCTTCTTCTAGGCAGGTCTCCTGTCTGTTTTGAGCGTTTCTTATTGGTCAGCAGCGTTTGTGTAACTGGGTGATTGAACAGTAAGAAAAGGAAGCCAGCGTCCCTGGGTGGGCTTGAACCACCAACCTTTCGGTTAACAGCCGAACGCGCTAACCGATTGCGCCACAGAGACTTTTGTGCGCCCTCGGCCTTCTGGAAGCGCCATCCAAGTCAATGCCATCATGAACAACAAAATAAAAATTTCAAAAACCTCTGCGTGCCCCAAGCAACTCTCTAACATTCAGCAAATGTTAAGTCCCTGATGGATGGTACCACAAAGACAGCCTTTTCATTAGCAGCTTGGCAACGGCTGGCGGAAATTCTACTACTTCTCGCGGTGCAGAAGACAGTAGCAGAGTGGCGCAGCGGAAGCGTGCTGGGCCCATAACCCAGAGGTCGATGGATCGAAACCATCCTCTGCTATCTCCTAGCTTTTACAGTCCTCTGACATTACAATTTGACAAAGGTCTGTTATGAATGAAGATTTGGGATTCTGCACACATGATAAAGGGAAAGAGGCCCATATTGTTGACTGTACCCCTGCATCTTAAAGATTTGCATCTTAGACACTCTGGAGGGCTAGTTGCCTAGGTTACTATCTGGGCTCAGATAATTTTGTACAAAATATATTTGCCAAGAGTCTCTGATTTATCAAACAAGCATAGCATGAGCTTTGGAATACTATATATCATTATGGCATTTTGTGCTTTGTCTGGCAGCGGTGTGCGGTTGTATTTTATGTATTCTCCTTTGGATTATAAATTGCAACTGAGTTTGGGACCCTGTTTCAGTTGTATTACAAGCGTCAGAAGAAAAGAGACTTAAACGTGTCCGTGAGCATACTAGGTAGGTGATATTTAAAATGTTTACATTATACCTATAATGTATTTGCACTATATTGTTTGCACTGGATTGTTTGCTCTAATGTTTTTACCTTTCAGCAACGTTTTCAAGTATGTTGCCCATTGTGTGTATTTCTTTACAGGTACCGCATTGTGTCCTCATATTCACTTTATTGTATGGTGGATGGTTGTACTATGCCCATAGCCGGATAGACAGCACCTTACTTGTTCTACCTCAAATATACATACTGCCTCTGAGGGCGATTTCAGATCTGACCATTTACACTGGATCTGGCCCGGGGTCCGCAAGGTGTCGAAACGATGGCGCAAGCTACGGATCACCGGCTGGATCACCTCCTTTTTATGCTGGTTTGGGTGGCGGTGTGTGCCATCGTAAATCGTAATCCCGGCGGTCCATCAGCCGGACTGTGTATTTCAGCTGTGCAGCAGAGCTAAATGATGAGGATCGTCTGGATGCCATTTTCGAATACTCGCTCTGCCTCTGAGGAGTGCACGCCGCGGCCTCTCGTTGTACGTGCCTGCGTATTACGTAATCGCGTAGACAATAGTATGCTGAGGATTCGTAAGCTATTTGTACGCTCATGGGTACGTCTTCTAAGAAGTTGCGTACATTTTTTAACTGTACGTTCGTTATTAGTGCGCGAATGTTTGCTAATAGCCACATAATAACGTATATTTTGTACGCAAATACAACGAATCTATTCGTCGAATATTCGAATCTTAGGAAAACTTCGGCGAATGTTCGGTGAATCATTTTTTGAATGATTCGCTCATCTCTAGTGGAAACCCCCCAAAAGTACCCCATTTTGTAATCTACACACATACAGGATTTTCTAAGGGTGTAGTAAGGAGCACATAAGGTCAGCTTGGTACAGTTTACACAGATGCCGCCTGTCCACGCAGGTACAGGGAGGCCCGAGAAATGAGAGGGGGTGGTCCGCGCACCTCCGGCGTAACCCCACACTCGCTCACAACCGTGACAAGCTGAGAGAGCCTTTTCACTGCCCCAGTGAAACAGAGCTTCCTCAGCATGACTACCACCAGTTCCTCGTTTAATATAAGCCCGATCCGCTAATAGGATTATATCGGGTGAGAAACCAACCAGTAGCGTATAATTATGCCGAACACGGACATGGGGATTTGTGATTGAGATACAAGTACAGCAAAAGATTAAATTATATATTTAAATGCCTTAAGGGCACATTAGATATAACACAATACACACGGAATATATACAGTGGTCTGCTGTGCAAGTATGATACAGAGTTAAAGAGAGCAATAATCAGTTACCTGGTGGATGAGTAGTCCGTTAAGATGAGTTCTGGGTTGCTGTAAGGCCTGGCTGTAACCACGGGGGGGGGCAATGATGTCAGCAGCTTGTCCACAGTCCCTCCAAACACATTGCTTGATGTGGCCCCCTTTCAGAGTGAGACAACTAGCCTCAGTCCTGTGTGGTTTTTTTCACCTGCAGCCGGCCACTGACCCTTTCTGGACCTGGTAGCCAAAAGACCCACAAAAACCATTATGGCCCATAGCTCCAGACCGGAAGGTAACAGAGAAATGGTTCTGGTACCAATGGATCTTGCTTGGAGATCTCCATATCTCCGCTTCCTGACATGTGTTCGCTAACCTATGACCACAGGCGCATGCGCTTAGGCCTCTTGGTTTCAAATATATAACTGGTTTATACCTGTGATGGACAGGCAATTGATAATTCCTTATGAACTCCTGGTTCTGTGCTGTCTGAGATTTCAGTGATCTGGCTAACAAGCTGACTCCCCCCTGCCGAGGGTTTTTCTTGGAGGATGTCTTTGCCTCCATGTAGGCTAGATTGGGGTGTGAATTGTACGCATGTGGCCTGCTTTGAAGGCAGGACCCCTGTAGTGATTACTCCATCAGGGGCCTCGCCAGGCTACTATAGTGGGGCGCAAAAGTATCCTAAATACCTGACATCCAGTGTATTTTTTTATGCCATTATTAATATAATGTATAACATTTGCGCAATCAGGCACAGATAGTGTAAGGATATGATTTGGCTAGGCAGGGCTAGTTGTTCTGTTGAAAAGACCCAAAAGTTCTTTTAAGGACTTTTGTCATATCTGGCTGCAATATTGTTATTCTTGATGGTCAAAATTTGCACAAGTTTGCCTAATCTTAACACCAGCTGCGCAGCGTGTGCAGTACAATGTTTGTTTCTGCTATACACCTGACATTTATTGTGTTTCTTTCTGCCGCTAATCATGGTGACATTACATGTGCAGGACAATGTATATTTCTCCTATGTACCTAATATTTGTTGCGTTTTTTTCAGCCGCTAATCATGGCAACATTACATGTGCAGGACAATGGATGTTTCTCCTATATGTTTTGCCTATCACGGACATAATGTGGGAATGTTGTTTCTCCTATATACCTGACTTTTTTTGCGTTTCTTTCTGCCGCTAATCACGGTGACATTACATGTGCAGGACAATGTATGTTTCTCCTATGTACTTGACATTTATTGCGTTTCTTTCTGCCGCTAATCATGGTGACATTACATGTGCAGGACAATGTATGCTTCTCCTATGTACCTGACATTTATTGCGTTTCTTTCTGCCACTAATCACGCTGACATTACATGTGCAGGACAATGTATGTTTCTCCTATGTACTTGACATTTATTGCGTTTCTTTCTGCCGCTAATCATGGTGACATTACATGTGCAGGACAATGTATGTTTCTCCTATGTACCTGACATTTATTGCGTTTCTTTCTGCCGCTAATCACGGTGACATTACATGTGCAGGACAATGTATGTTTCTCCTATGTACTTGACATTTATTGCGTTTCTTTCTGCCACTAATCACGGTGACATTACATGTGCAGGACAATCTATGTTTCTCCTATATACCTGACATTTATTGCGTTTCTTTCTGCCGCTAATCACGGTGACATTACATGTGCAGGACAATGTATGTTTCTCCTATGTACTTGACATTTATTGCGTTTCTTTCTGCCACTAATCACGGTGACATTACATGTGCAGGACAAAGTATGTTTCTCCTATATACCTGACATTTATTGCATTTTTTATGCCGCTAATCACAGCGACATTAGTAATGTTGCCTTCAATAGCCGCAGAAAAAAAATACACCAGATTTCTGTTATTTGGGATACACAAATGTTAGACAGCAGATGCTGAAAAGGTGGTGTTAAGGTCAGGCAACCTTGCACAATTTTTAACCCACCACAAGAATAATATATTGTAGCCAAATATAACAATGGACTTTTGTGTCTTTTGAACAGAACAACTAGCCCTGCCTAGCCAAATCCTATCCCTACACCATATATCCCTCCTTGCGCAAATGTTATACAGCAGATGCAAATGAGGAACTGAGGCCTTAATTAACGGTAGATAAAATAGCAACAGATGGCAGATATATAGACTACAGTGCGGTTCTAATGCACACTCTGTGAACGTAGTATTAGCGTCAGGCACACTTGCGTTCTTTTTGCCCCAAAAATAAAAATATAAAATTGCAGCCAGATAAAACAATGGACTTTTGTGCCTTTTGAACAGAAACACTAGCCCTGCCTAGCCAAATCCTATCCCTACACTATATGTCCCTCCTTGCGCAAATGTTAGACAACAGACGCAAAAGAGGTACTGCGGCCTTAATTAACAGCAGAAAAAATAGCAAAGGATGTCAGGTATATAGTATACAGAGAGTAAAATAGCATGCAGCAGCTGCGCAGGTGGCGTTAATGTCAGGCCACCTTGCACAATTTTTAAATTCTATCCCTGCCTAGCGTTCTACTCTCTCTACTCTGTCTGTCTCTGCTTGCAGCAGCTCTCCCTGACTCAGTATGAGCCGGTCACATGTCACCGGGTGCTTTATAGCACCCGATGACGCTTTCCCGGCTATCCAATCAGTGTAATGCCAGTAGCAAACATGGCTACTGGCATTACAGTGAATGCCAGTACCTTTCCACACGCTAATTGGCTAATTAGCGTGCAGGAAGGGGACTCGAGCATGGCGTGGTCCCGAGCGCTGGCATGTTCAGCCGAACACCGCGTGGTCCCGAGCGCTGGCATGTTCAGCCGAATACCATATTCGGCCGAACATGTTCGCTCAACACTAGTGATGACAAAATTATGTAAAACACAACACGCTTTGATAAAATAGTCCACAGACTAAACACTAAGCTCAATAGAAGAAAGAAAAACACTCCATTTTGCTACTAAAATACAAAAAGAACACTCAGTAAAACGTCGTGCTCTAGACAGGCGAAAATTAAACACCCTTTTCATGACATTTAAACCACGTTTTGGGAAAGGCCTAACAAGGTTTGTAGATAAGACAAAAACTTCATCTGCCGCAATCACATAAGGCACTTCAGGAATTGCCTGGAAGAGGCTTTGGAGGTGGAAAGTCCAATTGATTATTTAACATTCTCCCCTCAAATTTTGATGAAGTAAAAATTCGGGCATCAGCTGTACTTCCTTATGAGCCAGCAATCACCATTACAAATTTATACTGTGTGTCTGCCAATGCTTACAACACCACAGAGTAATATTTTTTATGTCATATTTAGGCCTCATTCACACGTCCGTATAATGTGTCCGCATCCTTTCCGCATCCGTTTCCGCAATTGCGGACAATTATGCGGATAGGATTCGGATCCATTCATTTCAATGGGTCCCGAAAAAATGTGGACAGTACACCGTGTGGTGTCCGCATCTGTGTGTCCGTTCCGACGGTCCGCATAAAGAAATCCTCCTGTCCTACTTTTCTCCCGAATTGCGGTCCGTAGCACAATTAAAGTCTATGGATCCGCAAAAAATGCAGAAGACATGCGGAAAGACATCCGCATGTCATCCGTATTTGCGGATTCCGTTCCAGGAGGGGAGAAAAAAAAAGAAAAGGTACAGATGTTATTCATCCTTCCGTTTTTTGCGGATCTGCAAAAAACGGATGACATATGGATACATCCTTTCCGTTTTTTACGGAAAAACGGAACGGATGTCCTGGAAAAACTGAGTTTTTTGCGGAACAACGGATCTGCAGAAAACTGACCATTTTCCAGGATGTGCACACATACGGACGTGTGAATGAGGTCTAACTCTAACATATTTACCATCCAGGGCTCCAACACAATTAGGAAAGTTTGTAACAGACTCAAACTGGTTAGAGATGTGCAGCCAGTCGTATATATTGTTGATTAGGTTACTGTAGCCTCATCAACAATATATGGAAGCTAAACACAAAGTACTTAATCTGATGTGTGCTTATATAGAGAGGAAGCAATGCAATTAGTAAGGCGTTGACCGAATAAGCAAATTTTAACTCAAAGAATGCCTATTAAACTCTTCAAAATAAAAATAAAATTTGCATCCGGATTTTAAACACATTCACAGCAATGTAAAATGATTAAAAAAAAAAAGCTATAACACACAACATCCGCACTCAAAAAACTCATCAAAGACGCAATAGTTTGTGAGGCTAAAAATACACAGAATTGAAAGGATGCTTTTACGCTACATATCCGGATAACTATCGCAAGCTATGCATCCCGGAATCTGTACGTATTATGCATGTGTAAGATGCACAGATTTTAACACGCTTGTCTGAAAGCGGCCTAAGGCTGAGATCACACTTGAGTTATTTGGTCAGTTTTGGCCCCATAACTGTCCAAATACGTAAAGTGTGCAGCGATTCTAAGAGTGACGCCTGTTATCTGAGTGTCACACTGACTCACAGTATTGTTTCACTACCACAGCAGACTCCCTATGTGTGTTACTGCAAGGCACAGTGTTCTACACCACTATACAGGCTCTCTCTCTCTATTTATTATTTTTAGTTTGTTATTTGCTTGTTTTCTGCCACTAATGTATTTTGGCCTCATTGCCACTTTTAATTAAGAATGCTAGAATAAATCTATCTGGATGATATGTGAGAGTGGACCTTCATGTGAACTAGAGATGAGCGAAGCGATTCGTCGATTCGTTGAATTATATCGAATCTTGGAAATTTTCAGCTGTGAACGGAATCCGAAAATTAGGTGATTCGCTTCTGCTTTGTACGCATTCGCTACGTAGTTGTCTTATACATTGTACGCTATTTCTACGTATATGTTACTCTATTCGTTATTGCGTACAAATTCAATTCATTAGCAAACTTTTACTGTTAGTTCGTTTATCGTATGCAAAAGCCCGGGAAGAAAGCGATCACCTGACCTAGTGGGCAGGGCTTGCTCTGATTGGCTCAGGCTCAGTAAGCCAGTGACGGATCATTTCTGCTGCGACTGCTGAGACAAGCAGAAGCACTGTGTGTGAAGTTCTGAGACTCTGAGACCTGTTTTGTGAAAATTGGGATGCAATTGCTCTGGGAATCCATATTACACATATCAGGGATACTATAGGGAAAGTGCAGGGCCAGTTCAGGGCAAGTGCAGGGCCAGTTCAGGGCTAGTATTTAATCAGGCAGGGAGAGATAGGGAGAGACAGGGAGAAAGACAGGGAGAGAGACAGGGAGAGAGACAGGGAGAGACACAGGGGGAGAGACAGGGAGAGAGACAGGGAGAGAGATAGGGAGGGAGACAGGGAGAGAGACAGGGAGAGAGATAGGGAGAGACAGGGAGAGAGACAGGGAGAGAGACGGGGAGAGAGATAGGGACAAAGACTAGCTGCAGGGCCACAGAATGAACTGAAAAATGTCTGGAATGGATAAGCAAAAGGGGTCCAGTTCCAGCCAGTCCTCGAGATGTAAAAAAAAAGAGAAGGTGGCACAGGGCAGCAGTGCCAAAGGACCTGTAGCCGGAGCTTCTACTAGTAGTATTTGCAATACTCACCCTGCCGTATCTCTGCGTGGATCTCAATAAGCCGCTCTGCGCACTGAACTTCAGATCGGACCATTTCCGCTGGATCTGGCCCGGGGTCCGCACGGTGTCGAAACGATGGTGCAAGCCTCGGATCACTTGCTGGATCACCTCCTTTTTATGCTGGTTCGGGTGGCGGTGTGTGCTATTGTAATCCTGCCGGTCCATCTGCCGGGTCATGTAGGAAAGAAGGTTTGTATACAAACATAGAAGAGGATTCTTTACGGTAAGAGCAGTGAGACTATGGAACTCTCTGCCTGAGGAGGTGGTGATGGTAAGTTCACTATAAGAGATCAGGAGGGGCCTGGATGTATTTCTGGAGGGTAATAATATTACAGATTATAGTTACTAGAGATGGGTCGTTGATCCAGGGAGTTATTCTGATGCCTGATTGGAGTCGGGAAGGAATTTTTTTCCCCTAAAGTGGGGAATATTGTCTTCTACCTCACATGGTTTTTTTTGCCTTCCTCTGGATCAACTTGTAGGAAAACAGTAAGAACTGGATGGACAGAGGGCTTTTTTGGCCTTATAAACTATGTTACTATGTTACTATGTTATTATGTATTTCAGCTTAGCAGAGCTAAATGCTGAGGATCGCCTGGATGCCATTTGTAAAACCTCGCTCTGCCTCTGAGGAGTGCACGCCGCGGCCTCTCAACTCGTGCGTGCCTGTGTATTACGTAATCACTAGACAAAAATACGCTGAGGATTCATACGC
Source organism: Rhinella marina (assembly GCA_900303285.1). Lineage (NCBI taxonomy): Eukaryota > Metazoa > Chordata > Amphibia > Anura > Bufonidae > Rhinella > Rhinella marina. The sequence continues at coordinate 5,483 of ONZH01015498.1, read as the reverse complement.
AATTTGTACGCTCATGCGTACATGTTCAAATAGGTTACGAACCTTTTTTACCTGAACGTTCGTTATTAGTGCGCGAATGTTCGCTAAAAGCCAAATAATTACGTATATTTTGTGTGCAAATTCAACGAATTTATTCGTTGAATATACGAATCTTAAGAAAAGTTTGGTGAATGTTCGGCGAGTAAAATTTTGCATGATTCGCTCATCTCTAATGTGAGCTGTGATTATTTGCAGGGTGCTCCTATGAAACATAGACTGCATCAGTTCAGTGTTATTAAAGGGTTTCTGTCACCAATATTTAGCCTATTAAACAGGATGACATTTTCAATGGGCAAATGTCACCTGAGGTTAAATATGTAAGTGACTTTATTCCTAATTGGGCCGTTTTTGTGGAGCGAGCTGCCTGGCCCTGTCAATCAAGAAGAAGTAGGCGTTTTACAAGGTAATGTAACGGAGCCTCTAGGTGCAGTTATACCGCCCCCCACCTGCTCCTAGGAAACTAATTAACATATTATAAAAGTATTAAAAACACAAAAACGGCCCTATTAGAAATAAAGTCACTTACATATTTAGCCTCAGGTGACATTTGCCCATTGGAAATGTCATCCTGTTTAATAGGCTAAATATTGGTGACAGAAACCCTTTAACTGTATTAGATTGTTATTGCCAGTAGTTCTAACTCCAGCCACCAGATGCCGCTGATTCCCTTGTGAGCTGTGCTGGACTGTGTTCTGGGGCTGTTTGTGCTGGAAGGAGAGAGGAGAGGATTCTGTGAAGAAGACAGGGAAGACAAGGACTTGTGGTGCAGCAGTCTGAGAGAGATTAGTCCCTGTATAAGGAGCTGTGCTGAGGTTCTAGATCCGTACAGCAACTGATACCAGCAGCAGGAGCGTCCCTGTGACAACTTCAGGTAGCAGAGGAAAGGTTTTGCCGGCCCTGTGAGCCATAACAGATCAGGATCTGGTGAGTCGTGTACGGCGGGCACGCTAAAGGTAGAGGATCAACCTGTTTCTGTGTAGGCCTACACTAGTGACTCAGTGGCACAGTATCGACTTGTAGGCTCTGCTGTGTGAGCCACGGGTTAGGTTTGTTGTCTCCTGCGGCACAGTATCGACTTGTATGCTCTGTTGTGCGCACCACCGGTTAGGTTTGTTCTTTCGTGCGGCACAGTATCGACTTGTAGGCTCTGCTGTGTGCGCCACGGGTTAGGTTTGTTGTCTCCTGCGGCACAGTATCGACTTGTATGCTCTGTTGTGCGCACCACCGGTTAGGTTTGTTCTTTCGTGCGGCACAGTATCGACTTGTAGGCTCTGCTGTGCACGCCTCCGCATTAGGTTTGTCCGGCCGGGCAGGAACAGTGACTTTGCGTCTGGAGTATAAGGTACTCTGTGTAGCTCTGTATAGCTGTGTGGTGTTATGGTTAATAGAGGTTCCGGCAGGTCCGAGTCCGATACTCTGCCGGATGATAAGTTTGTGAACCCTGTGGATGGATGGCTCTGCAGACACTACAGCAGATTTATAACACTAAGGGGAGATAATATAGTTCTGGCAGTCGTACATACGGTCTTGCCTATAGTTAAAGGGGTTCTGTAGTTCTGTAAAACTGATGATCTATCCTCTGGATAGATGATCAGCATCTGATCGGCGGGGGTCCAACACCCAGGACCCCCGCCGATCAGCTGTTTGAGAAGGCAGCGGCGCTACAGGAGTTCCTTGGCCTTCTCTGTGTTTACCGCAGGCCAGTGACGTCACGACTAGTATTACTGGCCTGGGCGGGGCTAAGCTCTGTTCACTTGAATGAAGCTTAGCCCCGCCCAGGCCAGTGATCGTGACGTCACTGGGCCTGCGGTAAACACAGAAGGCCGCCGCGCTCCTGCAGCGCCGCTGCCTTCTCAAACAGAGGATAGATCATCAGTTTTACAGAACTGCAGAACCCCTTTAAATTGGGGAACACCTTTCACTACATATTCCAGCGAGTGGCGCAGCACCAGAGTGAGGCTCCCAGAACTGTAAATACATATACTGCCATACTGTTTTTTCTGTGGCGTTTTCCCAGGTTTGATTTGTTGAGAATAAAAAGTACAAAGTTTGTGGCTCTGAAGTATGACTCTTTCCTTACAGCTGAATATTAAAGTAACACATACCCCCTCCCGACATGTTTTGCCGCTAATGTGGCTTCGACAAGGGAGCAGGAGGGTTATGGCTATATGACTCGGGCTTTGTGTAATGTTATTTTATGTTTGAATTAGAGATGAGCGAGCATACTCGTCCGAGCTTGATACTCGTTCGAGTATTACGGTACTCGTAAGTGCTCGCTACTCGGACGAGTATCTCACCATGCTCGAGGAAATGGCATCTCCCGCCTTTTGAATTTTTGGCGGCTATAAACTCAGCCAATCACAAGCCAGGAGACTCTGCGGTACACCCAGCATCACGTGGGGCCCTTACATGTCGATAGCAGGGGTTGGCTGGCCTGATCAGGTGACCCTGGAATATACTAGTGACTGGCCGCGGTGCTCGGCTCAGTCGCTGCCTGGATGCCGTTGGGGACAGATCTGCAGTGTGATACAGGGAGAGTGTTAGGGTGTTCTACTAGATTTGTGTTAGGCAGGAGTGATTCTAAAAGAACCCAACAGCCCTTGTTAGGGCTACAAGACCCTTTTTTTAATCTGTTTGTGGCTGGGCTTGCTGGCACTAGTAGTATTTGCAGCATTTTGCAGGGAGACTAGAAAAAGTTTATTTTTTGGCTCTCAGTGACACACATCCATTTCAAACAGCTAAGTGGGACAATTTTTTTGTGTTTCATTGAAATAGCCACAGTCTGCAGAAGATTTTTTTCTAACTGATAGATAGTGGAAGTCACAGTACAAAATCCTTTTGTTTTATCTCAGTGATACAAATCCATATCATACAGCTGTGTGGAACCATTCTGTGTGTCACAGTTCAGCTGGCCAGTCACCACAAACCACAATCCGTATTTTCTGTCCAGGTGACCCATACTGTATGTCACGTAACAAAATACGGTCTTTTGCTCTCACATATACAGCTACATTAGAAAAATCTCAGTGTGACATTTGTCTGGGTTGCACTTAAGCAGACCAAGTCTGCCTAATCTAATAGTTTCCGTGTAATTGCTCCATACTGCACGGTACGTAATAACATACATAATTTTGCTCTAACTTATCGACCTATATATTAACTTGTTCAGACTGAACAAGTTTGTGGGTTTCAGTACAGCAGGCCCATTTATTTTTTATTTTTTATATAATACACTTATATACAGAAAATGTTGAACCCCAGGGCTAAGGGTCGAGGACGAGGGCGTGGGCGTAGGCATTTAATTTCTGCAGGAGGCAGAGGCCGTGGTCCTGGGCAGGGTGAGACAGTACCTGCTGATGAGGGAGCAGGGGAATGCCGCAGAGCTACACTCCCTAGCTTCATGTCTCAACTTACAGGGACACGTGGTAGAGCAATGTTGAAACCACAATAGTGCAAACAGCTGATCTCGTGGATTGCGGACAATGCTTCAAGTAATTTGTCCACCAGTCAGTCTTCCACGCAGTTCACCCACGTTACCCAAGGTAGCACTCCTCTAGCTCCTCCACCTCAACCTCCTTCCCCCCAGTCTGCCCCCTCCCAGGAAAATTTGGAATGCGATCCGGCATACTCTGAGGAACTGTTTTCTGGACCCTTCCCAGAGTCACAAACCACTTCTCAGGTTGCTGCTGACCTCTTTCCCGATGCCCAAGTTTTCCAACTGTCGCAGTCTGTGGGTGGTGACATTGTTGACTTAGTGGAAGAAGTGTGTAAAGAGGTGTCGGACGATGAGGAGACACGGTTGTCAGACAGTGGTGAAGTTACTGTCAGGGCAGGAAGTCCGAAGGGGGAGAAGACTGAGGAATCGGAGGATGACGAGGTGACTGACCCAAGCTGGGTTGATAAGCCGAGTGAAGACAGTGCTTCTGAGGCGGAGGCGAGTGCTGCACCAGAACAGGTTGGAAGAGGCAGTGGTGTGGCCAGAGGGAGAAGCAGGGCCAGAGCTGATGCATCAGCAGCAACTGTTTCACGTAGTGAAGCTCCCGTGGCGAGGCCTAGATGTTCGCAAGTCTGGAGGTTCTTTAAAGAAATTGAGGATGACCGACGGACTGTGGTGTGCAACCTGTGCCACACCAGGATCAGCAGGGGTGCCACCACTACTAGCCTAACCACCACCAGCATGCGCAGGCATATGAGTGCTAAACACCCCACTCAATGGAACCAAGGCCGTTCACCACCTCCTGCGGGTCACACCACTGCTCCTTCCCGTGTGTCACTCGCTGCCTCTGCTAGTCAACCCCCTGCCCAGGACCCCGGCACTAGTGCCTCCCGCCGGAAAACCACACCTTCGCCTCCACGATCCTCCACAGCGTCCACCAATGTGTCCCTGCGCAGCGTTCAGCTGTCTTTACAGCAGACACTGGAGCGCAAGAGGAAATACAGTTCCACCCACCCACCCACATGCCCAAGCCCTCAACGTCCACATCTCCAAATTGCTGAGCCTGGAGATGCTGCCCTATAGGCTGGTAGAGACCGAGGCCTTTCGCAACCTCATGGCGGTGGCTGCCCCTCGGTATTCGGTCCCCAGCCGCCACTATTTTTCCCGATGTGCCATCCCATCCCTACACCAGCATGTGTCACAGAACATCATCCGTGCCCTGACCAACGCTGTTTCTGAGAAGGTCCACCTAACCACGGACACGTGGACAAGTCCTGCGGACAGGAACACTATATATCTGTATTGGGTTAACTTGGTGGAGGCTGGGACCGAGTCTGACCCTGGGGCCGCTCATGTACTGCCCACACCGAGGATTGCGGGGCCTACCTCGGTCACGGTCACGTGCCCACAAGATGGAATTTCACATTAAACATGTTATCCAGAGTTTACCAGCAGCGGACAGCGATTGTAGACTGCCAGATGTCAACTTCCACCAGAACTGGTAGTCAGGTCAGTCAGCTTCCTCAAATCTACAATGAGGAGTGGACGTGGATGTCTGATATCTGCCAGGTGTTGACCAACTTTGAGGAGTCAACACAGATGGTCAGCGGTGATGCCGCCATTATCAGCCTCACCATCCCGCTGCTATGTCTGTTGAAAAATTCACTGCTCAGCATGAAGTCGGAAGATATGTCGCTTGATAGCCAGAGCACCCTCCGGTCTGTTTCTCAGCGCGTATCGGAGGAGGGGGATGAGGATGAGGAGGAAGAGGAGGAGAATGTCGGCGAGACAGAAGAGGGTACCAGTGCTCAGTCCTTCTTAACTCTTGAGCGTGTATGGGCTGAAGAGGAGGACTTGGAGGAGGAGGAGGAGGAAATGGAGAGCCAGGCCAGTGAGGAGAGAGAATTCTTGCGTGTTGGGACTCTGGCGCACATGGCAGACTTCATGTTAGGCTGCCTATCCTGTGACCCTCGCGTTAGAAGCATTTTTTCAAACACCGATTACTGGG
>ONZH01015497.1:0-98320 GCA_900303285.1 Rhinella marina | reverse complement strand
TGCTTACAAATTGGATTTCCATCCTCATGTTGCATTTGGTGGGTATCCAAAGTAGTCCCACACTGTTGACTTTAGTTTAGTCTTTTTTTTAGGAGGACAGAGACTTGTTACATCTGCACGCTCTGCCATTTTTAGTAACATAGTAACATAGTAACATAGTTTGTAAGGCCGAAAAAAGACATCTGTCCATCCAGTTCAGCCTGTTTTCCTACAAGTTGATCCAGGGGAAGGCAAAAAAAACCCCTGTGAGGTAGAAGCCAATTTTCCTCACTTTAGGGGGAAAAATTCCTTCCCGACTCCAATCAGGCAATCAGAATTACTCCCTGGATCAACAACCCATCTCTAGTAACTATAACCTGTAATATTATTACCCTCCAGAAATACATCCAGGCCCTTCTTGAACTCTCTTAGTGAACTTACCATCACCACCTCCTCAGGCAGAGAGTTCCATAGTCTCACTGCTCTTGCCGTAAAGAATCCTCTTCTATGTTTGTGTACAAACCTTCTTTCCAATAGATGATGGGAGAGATCGCTGTACTGGCCTCTGATATATTTATACATAGTTATTAGATCTCCCCTCAGTCGTCTTTTTTCTAAAGTGAATAACCCTAATTTTGATAATCTTTCTGGGTACTGTAGTCCACCCATTCCAGTTATTACTTTAGTTGCCCTCCTCTGAACCCTCTCCAGCTCTGCTATGTCTGCCTTGTTCACAGGAGCCCAGAACTGTACACAGTACTCCATATGTGGTCTGACTAGTGATTTGTAAAGTGGCAGGACTATGTTCTCATCACGGGCATCTATGCCTCTTTTGATGCAACCCATTATCTTATTGGCCTTGGCAGCAGCTGTCTGACACTGGTTTCTGCAGCTTAGTTTGCTGTTCACTAAAATTCCTAGGTCCTTTTCCATGTCAGAGTTACCCAATGCTTTACCATTTAGTATGTACTGGTGACTTGCATTATTCCTTCCCATATGCATAACCTTACATTTGTCAGTGTTAAACCTCATCTGCCACTTTTCTGCCCAAGCCTCCAGTCTATCCAGATCCTGCTGTAGCAGTGCACTGTCCTCCTCTGTGTTAATTACTTTACACAGTTTAGTGTCATCTGCAAAAATTGATATTTTACTGTGCAAGCCTTCTACAAGATCATTAATAAATATATTGAAGAGAATAGGGCCCAATACTGACCCCTGTGGAACCCCACTAGTGACAGTGACCCAATCTGAGTATGTACCGTTAATAACCACCCTCTGTTTTCTATCACTAAGCCAGTTACTTACCCACATACAGACATTTTCTCCCAGGCCAAGCATGCTCATTTTGTATACTAACCTTTTATGTGGTACCGTGTCAAACGCTTTGGAGAAGTCCAAATATACGACATCCATTGAGTCGCCGCAGTCAAGTCTAGAACTTACCTCCTCATAGAAACTGATTAAATTGGTTTGACATGACCGATCCCTCATGAAGCCATGCTGATATGGAGTTATTTGCTTATTTTCATTGAGGTACTCCAAGATAGCATCTCTCAGAAAACCTCAGAAAATTTTTACCGCTGTGTGCTTAATTAGCTGAAACGGAGCGGAATTGCGCATGTGCGGATGAGTTTCTCAGCAGGGTCACCTTTTACCGGTAATAAGCAGATGCCCACGGTTTGATATACCACGGTATTGGAATGCATGGTTATCGTGGAACCGGTTACCGCTGCAACCCTACTGACCACTGGTAAAATGTCTTCGATTCCTAATATTTTACCCCATTTCCTAAACGCAATCTTAGGGTCACCAGCTCCCAGATGATCTCTGAGAGCTACATAAAGACCGGAAACAGATGGTCTATCTGTGCATCCAATGAAGGAGTCAAACTGGTTAGCTCTCCATTCTTTAGACAAATCCATCACCCTATTTCTAACATAATGTCTGATTTGATAATATGTCAGAAAATCTTAACTCCTCCTCCTCCAGTTCTGGTAGAGTTGCCCATCTTGGCTCTGTACCATGAAAGAGATCCTGCATCTGCCTCATACCCTTACTTCTCCATGAGTGCAGAGCCTTACTATCAGTTCCTGGTTGGAAGGAAGGATTGTTGGCTACTGGTAGTTATTTTGAGAACTGGTAAGACAGATGGAAGGATGTTCTCAACATCTTCCAGGTTACTATAGTGTCTCTAAAGACCAAAGATCTCCGTAACGGGGTAGGTAGGCCCGAAAGTTTGTTATGTAGCAAAGCAAGTAAGTCCCATGGTTTTGCCAGTTGAGTCTCGAGACTCACATTTGAGTAATAAGAGGAACCATGTAGCCAATCAAGTATGTGTCGGCTAATACATGCCAAATTATATCCTCTTATATTTGGGAAATTTATGCCCCCCTTGTCTCTGGTCATCTTTAGCTTAGCCATAGAAATCCTCGCCCTCCCTCCCCCCATATAAAGTTGAGGAATCTGCTTACTAATTGGCATATATCAGAATGGCGTAAAAGCAAGGGAATGGTCTGCAAAGGGTACATCAACCGTGACACGCACATCATCCTGATTAGATGGCACCATCCTGCTAAAGAGAGTGGTAATGTCTGCCACTTATCCAGGTCCCCCATAATCTTTGAGAACAAAGGTGGATAGTTAAGTTGGTATAAAGAATGAGGGTCTTTCCCTATCTTAATCCCCAAGTATGTTATATGAGTGTTGACTAAGGTTACCTTATCACTCAACCTCCCTACGGACATGTTATCAGTCTTTGGGCCCAACATCAGCAGCTCACACTTCGAAATGTTCACCCAATACCCTGAATATCTTCCAAATTTGCATAATGCCTTGAATATCCCGTCTAGATGATCCCTGGGTTTTGCTAAAAATAAAACTACATCATCTGCAAATAGGGCGATCTTTATTTGTTGGTTCCCCACAGCTATACCTTCAAAAAGGTTTGATTGATGAAGGTATCTAGCCAACGGCTCCAAGGCCAGATTAAATAAAAGAGGGGATAGAGGACACCCCTGTCTCGTGCCCTTCTGGTGCCTAAAAGGCTGAGAGAGAAAACCCGGGGTATATACCCAGTGCTCCAGACTAAAAAAATTACCTAGGAGCCATTGGCTCCTGAACTGAAAAATTTAGGAGCCAAAAAAATTTTTAGGCGCCAAATTTAAACATATAATTATAATAAAAAAATAAAAAAAAGACTTGGAGGAGATGGAACGTCCGGCCAGTAATAGAATTGTCCTATCCTATTTTTTTGGCGGGACAAGGTGACCAAAAAATGGCAAATTGTGAGGTTTTCTTTTTTCTTTTACGTGTTCACCGTATAGGAGATTTTTTAAATATTTTAATAGTTTGGACTTTTCGGATATTTATTAATATATTTTATAGTATATTGGGAAAGGGGGTGATTAAGGGGCCATTCAGACGGCCGTAGTATTGTGGATCCGCAAAAGTACGGATCTGCAATACCACGGATGCCGCCCGGCGTGTGTTCAGGATGAATAGGACTTTACGCTCTCCCTGCTGCCCTGGGCTTTGTGCACAGGGCAGCAGGGAGCTTACCATGGCAGCCAGGACTTCAGTAGCGTCCTGGTTGCCCGTGGTAACCGCCCCATCGGAGATCGCCATTGTGCCATGGATCGATCGGATTGAACCCACATCGGACCTCAGATCAGCCATGGCTCTGCCCCATCGGATCAGCCCCATTGTGGCATCACTCAGATCACCACCATCGGATGAAGCCCATCGGCAGTCAGCCCATTTGGGGGATCAGCCCAGGGGATCAGCCCATTGTGGCCCATGGCCCATCAGCCCAATTGTGGTCCCATCGGACCTCAGATCAGCCCATTGTGGTCCCCATGGATCAGATCAGCCCATCACCTGTCAGCCCCCATCGGACCTTAGATCAGCCCACTGTGACCCCACCAGACCTCAGATCAGCCCATTGTGGCCCCATCAGACCTTAGATCAGCCCATTGTGGCCCCATTAGACCTTAGATCAGCCCACTGTGGCCCCATCAGACCTTAGATCAGCCAATTGTGGCCCCATCAGACCTTAGATCAGCCAATTGTGGCCCCATCAGACCTTAGATCAGCCCACTGTGCCCCTATCAGACTTCAGATCAGCCCACTCTGCGCCCATCAGAATAAAATAAAAAAAATCTCTTACCCGTCCTGCGCCGCGGCTCCGCTTCGGCTCCAGTGCTCTTCTGTCCTCCGGGCGCTGCACTATCACCTGACTGCGTGCAGGACAGTGCAGAGCCGCCCGGAAAGACAGAGGAGCGCCAGGAGCGGAGCCGCGGCGCAGGACAGGTAAGAGATTTTTTTTATTTTATCTTCTCCAAGTTCTCTGATACTAGGCTGCGCAGTAACGCAGCCTAGCATCAGTAAATGCGGTCGGGTCCAGGCGCAAATGGCGACAAGACTAAAAAGTTTTGTCGCCATTTGTAAAATCTAAGTCGCATTTGTGACAATTTTGGTCGCCATCTGGAGCCCTGATACCCTAGCAGATGGAGTCTTATATAAATTTAGACAGAAACATTCTGAAGGTTCCCCCAAATCCCATCCTGTCGAGAACCGCCTCCAACCATCCCCATCGCACGTTGTTGAAGTCTTTCTCTGCATCCAGCGTTAATATGGCTAGAGTTTCACCTTCCTTTGGGAAGTGCTGTATTCGGTCTAGGATCGTTAGGACAGTTCTAATATTTGTTACCCAATCAGGGTGGGAAGAATCAAAGCCAGCCTGCCAATATTTTAGAAATTAGTTTGGTATCTACATTTATGAGTGATATAGGCCTGTATGAGCCAGGTTGAAGAGGACCCTTCCCTGGTTTGGGGAGTAACTTGATATACGATGTACTTTCTTTGTCGGGTTGGGAGGAGCCCTTTAGAGTATCATTAAACCAGGCTAGCATAGGGGTGTAATTTGTGTGAGTAGGGATTTAAATATTCCCCGGTGAAACCGTCAGGTCCCGGAGCCTTGGAATTACCGAATTGCTTGATGGCAGATTGTAACTCCTCCAAGGTTATATCCGCATTCAGGGATTGAAGCTGCTCAGCTGACACCTTGGGCAGAACTACCTGATCCAGTATCTGACAGGTCCATCCCTCCCACATCCCCATAAAGTGATTCATAGTAGGTCCCCAATAGGCGGTTAATGTCAGCCGGCTTGGTTATCACCTTGCCCTCGGAGTTTATGAGGCTAGAAATACTATGGGATGGTCTTTGGCCTTTAGCCAGATTCGCCAGAAGTCGACCTGACTTGTTACCATATCTATGTAGTTTGGCCTCAAAGAGCGATCTTGACAAAGACTCTTTCTCCCCCATCCATTGTTCAAAAGTTTTACAGGCCTCCACCCATTTTTGTTTGTGTTGGTCTGTAGGGGATGCTAGGAAGCGTACATATGCCTGTCGAACTGTTTGGCTCGCCTGAGCAACATGGGACATTATCTTCTTCCTCAACCCCATGACATACGAAATGATCCTCCCCCTCATTACCACTTTAGATGCATTCCAAAATAACTCCGGAGATTCAATATGAGCAGCATTATCCGCAGAATACTCTTCTCACCAGCTCACTAGCTTACTCACAAATCCAGAGTTAGATGTCAGTTGCGATGGAAACCTCCACAGGTAATCAGAGCCTTTGGGATAGGTGTCTCGCAGCTGTATCAAAATAGGCAAATGGTCAGAAATAACCAGGTCACCCATTTCTGCCAAATCCACTTTATTTTGTAGGGATCGGTGAACAAAAAGATCTATCCTAGACCAGGACTGCCCTGCATGGGAATAAAATGTAAAGCTTCTGTCATCTGGATTCAGAAGTCGCCATGGGTCTATCAGGTTAGTGGCTGTCATAAGCGGATTCAACACTTTATCTTGAGAACTCACTGTCCCCCTAAAACTACACAAGTGCTTTCTATCTTCATTACAACAAACCACAGAATTGAAATCACCCCCTACTATTTTATGATCATATGTGTCCAATAACAGAGAGTGCTCCCGGTCTCTAAAAAATGATGTGTTACTGGTATTGGGCCCATAGATGTTATATATACTATAATGGAGACCTTGAATCACCACAGTCACATGTAGCCATCGACCCTGATCATCATCCTTGAAAACCAGCAACTGGTACTGGAATTGCTTGTGTAGTAAAACCACTACACCCGCCTTCCTATGTAGCGAAGGAGCCCCTATTACCTGTCCTACCCATAACTTCCTTAGTTGTTCAAAGTCACCCGTCCCCAAATGAGTCTCCTGTAATAGGGCTATATCAGGTCTCATTTTTTTCAGATGACGTAATACCATCCATCTCTTATTAGGGGATCTCAACCCCTTAACATTCCATGAGATAATTCTCATAAATCAGTCTCGGAAAGAGATATTTAGCCAAATGATGGGAAGACCTCTGTGATCGGGAACCCAGGAGAAGCCGCTGGACAATATAAACATAACTCCTAATCTCCCGACCCCCCCACCCCCCTCCCGAAACACAACAGAACTTGTGTGGCTACAATTCGCCATTTTACATACATATACTTCCTTTTTTCTGGGCTACCATCCCTTCCTCTCCTACATATTTGTCCAATACGCAACCTAAGTTACCGCATCAATGTACAGAACACTGACCCCTATACAAAACCCATCAAATACGCCACCCAAGTTACCGTTTCAATGTACAGAACACTGACCCTTGTACAAAACCCATCCAACCAAAGGTCTCACTGATATATCTCGTACTGCAGCACTAAACAGATAGTGTTTCTGGGGTGAAATTTAGCCTATCATTGTAAACAGATTAACAATCAATGAATGAACAGTGTCCTCCCAAGTATCAAAGGATATATTGAACAAATCAATGATCCATGTTCTGGGACCTCCCAGATCTGGGTGATCTTCTTCCCCTGGGGGTCATTTCCCAAGAGTGTCTGGTGTTGTTGTCCAGGGGAGGCCTAGTGTCCCAATCCATGCTCTGAGTAGATCTCTGCTGGCTACTTGAAGTGAGGCATCCATCTCCAACCTCCATGGGAGCCAAGCTCCTCTCCATGGATGACAAGAAATCCCCCGCTGATTTTGGATCATGAAACGTGGTGACAGTTCCATCACTATGTGTTACCCTCAGATTTGCCAGATATTGTAGCTGGAATTTTACTCGTTTTTTAAACAACGCAGAACAGACCTTGCTGAACTCTCTCCGCCTCTTAGCTATGGAAGCTGAGTAATCTGCAAACAGCAAAATAGCATGACCTCTTAGTGTCAGCGGTGCTTTTTTCATTCTGAATGCACGCAGGATGGCTTCCTTGTCGCAAAAATCCAGGCATCTCATTATGACCTGTCGAGGTCTATGTGCCAATCCCGGGTGAACAGCTCTCTGTTGAAACTGAAATGCCAAAAGAGGACCTATTCGGTGCGCCTTCTGCACCTTATGGATTCCTTACAGGCCCAGAGCCAATGGCAGCTCCCGCTCACATATCTCCTTCAGGGCCTGAGGTCTGATGGTCTTCGGTAGGCCCAAGAGCCTCAAGTTATTCCGCCTGGAACGATTTTCTAGATCCTCGATACGGTCCTTGAGAATAACATTGTGCCAATATAAATCTTGCGCACGTTGGTTAGCCTTGGCCGCATCTTCCTCCACATGTGCCACCCTCTGCTCTAATTCATCCAGACGAGCGTCATGTTGTGCCACCGTGTCATGTAGTTGTTGCAGCGACACTGACAATGTTTTAGAAGGTGTCTCTCTGATGTCTGGAGCCAAATATTTGGCTACTTCTATGGCAAGTGTCTTATAATCAATGTTTTGCGGTCCTACCATGTCCACCGCTTGCAGAGTTCGGCTTGGGCTGCTGTCTCTCGTTTCCACTGGTGAGGTAGGGTGGGAATTCACCATCTTGCTCAGCATGTTCGCAGCGGGTGTGCCGGTACCGGTCCATGAACCGGATAGATCGGCACTATCAGGATTCAGTTGAGACCTCCTGAATCCCTCTTTGCAAAGTTTTAGTCAGATGTAAGGGAGGTTAGGGAGCGGAGCTGTATCACTCCGTGTCTGGCATCCCAGCGCCGGAACCGGAAGTCCTATTTTATTTTTTTTATATTATTACTCACTTTCCAGGTGCCCCCTTTGTTCCAGTGTCACTGCACCTGTCCTCCTGACCTCCCTGTCACTGCAAACATGATGTAATGTTTTGGCTGAAGTAATGACATGCCAGCCCATGACCGATGCAGCCAATCATCAGTCTCAGTGGTACACAACACAAGACCACTGAGGCCAGTGATTGGTTACTGCAGCCACATGCAGTATACAAGTGTGACACTGGTGCAGTCAGGTAAATAAAATCCCTGAAGGGAAGAACAGGGGGGTTGGGACAGTGGGTATAAGGGTTTTTTATTAGTATTATTCTAATAGCTGCTTGTCTCTAGGCAGGAGCCCAGGATCAGATACAGTGTCACTATATGAGGTGGCTACCCAGAAGACATGAAGAAGGCTCATGAAGGACCCAGACTGAGGGGAAGGCAGGTCCTGTATCCGCACTACACTCTAATGGAAAGAAGTCCGTGCATTCCTACAGTGAGAGCAGCTAACCACACGACACCGAACAAAAGGCTTCTACTTACAGCTTCAAGTGCTCATAGACCAGCGCCATAGTCCTCAGCCTCTACTGACTTCCCAGCAATTCACAGCCGAATGTAAGACATATAACCCGCACTCTATGACAGGCCCTCGTATGCGCAAGTCACATTCTCTGCACCTACTTCCTGTTACGTAGAACTACGGAGGCCGGCGAGGACTGACAGGCACTGTAAAGTAAAGCAAAGTGATGCGAGGACAAATGGCATGAAAGCCATCACTTTGTATTCGAAGAATAATGAAGCCTGGAATTTCCTGCAGAGGCCACATCATAATCAGGGAAGATGGACAACAAAGTGTAATATGCTTTGCCAAAGCCAAATATTAACTGTGTGAAATGTAGTAAAGATGTACAGTATGCAGATGAATACAGAGGACAGCGGTACATAGTACATAAATTAACAAAAAGGTCACACACTGGCCTGAAATACACAATGTCCCTGCATAGCTGGCAACAATCCTGAATTTTCAGAGTCCAGGCAAATTCGGGATGTTTCAAGCCAAAACATGGTGTGACCTTCTATACTGAGCGCCATGTGGTCCTACCCCAAGGAAATCTATGTGAAAATTACCTCTGCAGGGAATGGGGACTGAAACACTTCACCTGAAGCCATACTGAAGAGATGACGGGGTTTTCCGATGAGTAATGTCAGACACGATATAACACAGGACTGTCTCTTTCTAACAGAACCAGCCCTGTACCTCACATGGATCCAGAGATCTCCCCATTCACTGCTCCAATTGTTATGCTAGATTTATTTCAAGCTCTTAGCATAGGGGCATGTCCTTTCTGCTTCAGCTGGAGGATGGAACTGAGCATGTATTCCAACTTCCTTGAGCTGGACAGAGAAATTAGAAAAAGAACAAGCAGCAGGTGGTGCTATACAGATTTTATTGAATAGCTCAGTGGCTATACTAAATTTTTAATCACGTGCAATTACAAAAGTATTCAGATCCAGATGCTGGTTTGAAAAATGTAGAATTTTTTTGTGATAAACTGAAGCGTGTGGCATACTGCCATTGGCTACTGTATATGATCGTAGATGGACATTTGGACCTGTTACATCATGTCCAGAGAAGCATGGTTCCATCTAATTGGGTGTGTTAATGTACAGAACAATATTTATCGGCACATAGAAAATATACACAAGCTGCCAAAACGGCCACTATGACAAAAAAAAAAAAAATCAGTGGGGCTATGGGGACATGGATTGTGGGTCCAATATTCCTGGATGAAAATGCAAACACAGACATGTACATGGATATCTTACAGCAATCCTGTGCACAGCATCTCTATAACAACCAAACATTGGAGGCACTGGCGCAGGAAACCCCAATACCCCTAATTTCTTACCTGAACAGGCTGGTTCACTGCCCCCCCACAGCCCATGGATTCAGTCTGTAAACAGTGGACTCTGGTGGCCCCCACAACCATGTCAATCAATATAACATTCACATGATTTACCCACATGACCGCTGTCCTGGACACATCCTATTTAGTGCTTGTGCTGAAAACATTCAACACGTGTCTGTATCTGCCTGCATCTGCCTGACTGAATGCTTTAAGCACAAGAGCGAAAGAGGATGCATCCAAGGTAGTGTACACATTGATAATTCATGTGAATGCCATGTCAATTGAGTGCAGTGGCTGCCAGCGTCCACTGTTTACAGACTAAGGGCTCATGCACACGAACGTGTGCTGGCCGTGCCCGTGCTGCGGGACGCATACGGCGGGCCCGCAATAAACGGGCACCGGCCGTGTGCAGCCCGCATCACGGATCGCGGACCCATTCACTTCAATGGGTCCGGGAGATGCGGAGCGGAGACACGGATCGGAACACCACGGAAGCACTACGGTGTGCTTTCGTGGTGTTTCTGGTCGTGCCTCCGCACCGCAAAAAAGTAGCGCAAGCACTACTTTTTTGCGATGCGGATCGCGGACCCCATTCAAGTGAATGGGTCCACGATCTGCATGCGGTAGCCTCACAGTCAGTGCCCGTGCATTGCGGACCGCAGTTTGCGGCCCGCAGCACTGGCACGGCCGGCACACGTTCGTGTGCATGAGGCCTAAGTAGGGTTTTCTATGCTAGTGCCCTCAAGGTTAGGGCATAAAATTCTCCGACTCAACCACTTTATCCAATTTCTTTGTTGGAAAAAGTGGCATAGGTACTTCATAAATATGGTACTACTGTAATTCTGAACACAATATTTCTCAATGCATTTACACCGGATAAATGACATAAATATCTTGATGAATCTCCCCATACAGCATATTATAAAATTGTCTGGGAAAAGCCACCGCTAAGCGGAGTTCAATGCATAGCGATTTTAAATCACCCTTTTCCTCAATGGAATTTGTAAAATCTCTTTTGTATTTTGCTTTCCATAGCGGTGGCTGCATGGAAATGCAGTGTTTTCATGTCAGGAACAAAAAGAAGCTGGTTAGCTCCACTCCCATAGCAGTACCATGATCTGCTCGGCTGAGTATGAGTATTGTTTTCTTCAGTAAATAGGGATGACTTGCCATACATGGCACATATCCTTGTTCTGGCATTCACAGTACAACATATAGAAACCTACAAAGCGAATTATGCGATGCCCAAAAAAAGAACAAAATATATAGCGCAAAACATATAAATCTGTATTAATTCCATAAAAATACATTTAAAATAGAGGAATCCACGTGTTGGGGAAATAAGGTTAAAAACAGGCAATAGCCCCACTTGTGGGGGATCTACACATGCAGACAAGATGAATGATTGAATCAATAAATAAATGGCGGAGTGTATAGTAGCTATATATACAAAGGTAACATACCATATAAGGCAAAGGCAGCCAAGTAAAATATAGACTACATTAAATAGAAGACAGGCTTCCCAAGAGCAAAGTAAGTAAGTGCACAATAAGGTGACCAATCTGGTCTACGGAAAAAAAGGCTCATATGGGACCCAGAAAATTTCCCAGTACACATACCGCTAGATGAATAAAAAGAACACCCAAGAATAGTCTAAGAGGTAGACCCCCACTCACCCGACGCGTTTCGCCGGTATGGCTTCTTGTCACCGCTGATGACACATGCACACAACGAGTGGCTTCTCTTCATACAGCTGATCGGTAGATGCCAGGTGTCAGACCCCCACCGATCTGATATTAATGACTCATCCTGAGGATAGGTCATCAGTGTTAAGATCCCTTTAATAAATGAACCCCTGTATGCTTTAAATTTGTTTTACATTCTTTATTTCTGACTCTTATTAGCAGAGTTCAGACCTGGGATCTCCCAAAACTGATTTCTGAGGCTGTAGATGTCTTATTCTGGAGATAATATAGATGCAGTTTCCAGATATATACAATTATGTATGTCTGCAGCTGATCACCCGAGTACTGAGTATGGTGCTATGAAGGAATGTATCCCCCCTACATGATGACCAACAAATGTATTTTCAGATTGAACATCCTGAAAGTCATAGTATATAAAGCCACCATGAAAAAACTATTTGGATGGCCTGTTCTCCTCCATTGAATTTATTAGTGTAGACACTGGGCGAAAAAAAAAACTAAGGTTTTGATATTTTTAAACATTAATATCCCTGAAACACAGGATAAAAAAATTGAAGCATAGAAAGCAAAAAGGTGTGTGACTTGTGTTTAAGGGAAAACTCAATACGCCTATCTAAAGGGGAGGTATAATTCCAGGATGTTGATCAGGATGTGAGAACCGACTTCTCTGCAACAAGAACACACCTTGGCTGTTAAAACTGTAAATAAAATTAGCAAAGCCTTCATTTAAGATTCTTTTAAATGCACAAATATTTCCTATTTACATAAAAAATGGCCGTAAGGAAAATCACATAGGTAATTATGACATATTTTCACAAATCTTATAACGTCAAAAGTATGGGGAAACAATGCTAAACATTTGGGGCTGTTGTGCACTCTACATCTATTTGTAGATAATGGTAGTTCAGATTTAAGAACAGAGGTGGCATTAGCCTCAGGTTATGACCCCACGGTCAGGTTTCCTGATGCAGTTTTGAAAGCCAAAATCATGCCATGGTATGATAACGTGATTTACCAGGTACTGTACCAGTGAGGACAGGATAAAAGTATATGCACTACTACAGGTGAGACACCCTGTAACTACTGAGACCACGGAGAGAATGTATGATGATAATGCCATGGGCAGACAGTGTACTGACACACTTGGAGAGTCACATACAGTGCCCTGAAAAAAGTATTAATGCCCCTTGAACTTTTCCAATTTTTTTTAATATTACACCCACAAACTTAAATGTTTTTCACCTGAGATTTTATGTGATCGACCAACACAAAGTAGCAAGTATGGGTGAAGTGAAAGAAATCTGGAAAATGTGGTGAGCATTTGTATTCAGCCTGCTGTACTCAGATACCAATAAATAAAATCCAGTGTGATCTACTAAGTAAGTAGTCCACCTGTAATTTATTCTTAGCATAACCACAGCTGTTCTGTGAAGGTCTCAGAGGTTTGTGAACATTAGTGATCAAACAGCATCATGAAAACCAAGGAGCATACCAGGGATAAAGTTGTAGAGAAGTGTAAAGCAGGGTTAGGTTATTAAAAAAAATAACCTAAGCTCTGAACATCTCAGAACACTGTTTAATCCATCATCCAAAAACGGAAGGAGTATGACAACTGCAAACCTACCAAGACATGGCCGTCCATCTAAACTGACAGCAGGCAACAATAGAACTAATTAAACAAAAGGCTATGGTCAGTCTGGAGGAGCTGCAGAGATCCACAGCTCAGGTGGGAGAATCTGTCCACAGGGCAACTATTAGAAGAAAGACATTTTGAAAGCAAGCCATAAGAAGTCCCATTTGCAGTTTTCCATAAACCATGTAGGGGACATAGAAAACATGTGGAAGAAGGTTCTCTGGTCAGATAAGACCAGTTGAACTTTTTGGCCTAAATGCAAAACGCTATGCGTGGCAGAAAACTAACACTGCACATCACCCTGAACACACTATCCCCACCATGAAACATGGTGGTGGCAGCATCATGCTGTGGGGATACTTTTCTTCAGCAGGGAAGCTGGTCAGTTCATTGGAAGATGAGCGGAGACACTGGAGAAAAACTTGGTAGAGGCTGCAAAAGACTGGAAACTGTGGCAAAGTTCACCTTCCAACAGGACAACCACCCTAAACATACAGCCAGAGCTACAATGGAATAGTTTAGATCAAAGCATATTCATGTGCTAGAATGACCCATTCAAAGTCCAGACCTAAATCCCATTGAGAATCTGTGACAAGACTTAGCTGTTCACAGACACTCTCCATCCAATCTGACTGAGCTTGAGTTAGGCTACTTTCACACCTGTGTTGTAAGGATCCATTTGTGAGATCTGTCACAGGCTCTCAGTTTAGTCCTAATGCATTTTGAATGGAAAAGGATCCGTTCAGAATTCATCAGTTTTGCGTCAGTTTGGCTTCAGTTCAGTCTACATTCTGTTTTGGAGGCGGACACTAAAATGCTGCTTGCTGCGTCTCGGTGTCCGCATGAAGAAACTGATGCAAACGAATCCGTCATGACTCACAATGTAAGTCAATGGGGACGGATCAGTTTTGTCTGACACAATAGAAAACAGATTTGTCCTCCATTGACTTTCAATGGAGTTCATGACGGATCCGTCTTGGCTATGTAAAAGATAATACAAACGGATCCGTTCAGAACGGATGTAGACGGTTGTATTATCAACAGATCAGTTTGTGAGAGCCTGGACGGATCTCAAAAACGGATCCTGCAAACACAAGTGTGAAAGTAGCCTTATCTTGCAAATAACAGGCAAAAATGTCACCCTCTAGATGTGCAAAGCTAGTAGAGACATACCCCAAAAGACTTGCAGCTGTATTTGCAGCAAAAGGTGGACCTACAAAGTAATGACTCAGAGGAGTGAAATACAAATGCACACCACACTTTCCAGACTTTTATTAAAAATTTTGAAAAGCGTGTATAATTTTCTTTTCACTTCACACATACTTGCTACTTTATGTTGGTCTATCACAGAAAATCTCAATAAAATATATTTAAGTTTCTGGGTGTAACGTGAAAAAGTACAAGGGGTATGAATACTTTTTTAAGGTACTGTACCTCGGGTAGGATGTGATGGACAATGCAAAGATCGCACTGAAAAACAAGGGAAAACATGCTGTGAACATTGTGGTAACGTGTATAGTAAAGGAGTGGACTGTACATCTCACCAAAGTTCCTTAGCTGAAATCCAGAAAAATGCATTTGCTTCAGCAGAGCACAGTCTGCTGGAGCTCTTTGTTTATAGTTTATATGGGCTGTATTTCTTTGGACTGGGAGATACGTTTGGTAGGGAGATTTCCCTGTCCATATCCCTCCATTTCAGGTTTTTCCCCTAGCCCATGGTGATCCCAGGTGAGTCCTGTAGGGATCATCACTGGGAGAATAAAGAAGACCCTATAATGCCTGGCTTGGTGATTGGCTGACTGCGAGGCTGAGTGAAGCCGGATTCCCCCCTGGTGTGAACAGGACTCTATAAGTGGTAGCCTATGTCATGTTATGCTGGTGCCGTAACTTCCCATCACTAAGTGACGCTATAACTTGGATGCTAATCTGTTTATGCTGAAGTGACTAAATAAAGCGCAATTTGGACTTTGAAACCCGTCTCCGTGAAAATCTGTCATTGCGAACCCTACTGCGAGTACAGATCCCTACAACATATATAGTCAGGGGTCCAACTGATTAGAACCCATTGATTACTGAAACTGAGTAGCTCATCTCCGCTTTCTATGGATAATGCATGGTGGGCTGTTGATAGTTTCTAACCATAGGTGCTCTGGCAGGAATGAAACTACCAGTGTAGTAGCCATAGTGGCTGCTATGGGCCCTGCAACATGGGGGCACAGGTCAGTAGCTGAGACCATAACTGACGAACAGGGGACTGCTTTAACCTGCTGTATCTCAAGCTGCACAAACCTGACTATATGAGCTTTAACACCAGAGCAGGACCACCGTGCAAACCACAACGGTGACTTTAGAAATTGGGTCTGGAGTGAGACCTGGAAGTAATACCTGCAATTCTCACTACCAACCTGGTTTCTAGAGGTTCTGTTTTTGCCTTTATGATGGCTAACATATAAACTAGCTCATATCTCTAACAGCAACACAGCTTGAGATAGAGCACCCCCTCCCCCTTAAGTGGGAGGGAATTACCTTAAAGGGGTTGTCCAGGCTTACAAGGAAACCCAACAACCCTTGGATGTGCTGCCAATAAAGAATAAATCATCACTTACCTACAAGATCCTGTACGACAGCTCCAGTTCTCCCAGCCTTGCTGTTTATCCAGCTGCAGTGGTGACGTCAAGTGGATAACACATGACATCACTGCTGCAGCCAGTCACTGGCCTCAGTGGTGCACTTAAGAGGCCAGTGATTTACTGCAGCAGTCACGCGTTGTTATGACAATGTCACTGTAGCAGCAGGGCAAACAGAATCCAGCTCCTGAAACTTTCCTCCTGAAACCAAACAACCCCATTAACTTTGGCTTTAGATTTTCACAGTGGATTGAACCCCTTTTAATGTAGACAGGAGAAACCAGCAGGTTACACTGTTGTGTCAGTGGGATTTTCCAATACCTGTGGACCTGCCCTTAGGACTGTTTTACACGACCGAGTCCATTGGGGAAATCACACTCCGTGTGTGAGATTAATCCTCCATTCTGGACTTGCAGGAGCGCATGGCATTATACTGATTTAAAATGCTAAGTGCTTTTACTGCACCTTACTGCTACAGAATTATACTGACAGCTTTATGTCACTATGATTCTGTAGAAATAAGGTCAAGCAGAGAAACATCATGATGAAGACTTACGCTCCTACAAATGCAGAACGAAGGATCATGCTCACACAGGGAGCGTGATTACCGCAATAGACGTGTGTGTGAAACAGCCCTTAATCCCTTCCCAACCAGCGCCGTACATGTACGGCGCTGCGGAAAGTGACTTTCCGACCAGCGCCGTAGTGCTACGGTGCGCTGATCGGGTGGGTGCAGGAGAGGCGCCCGCCTGATCAGCGGCGGGGGTCCGGCTGTGCCCAGTAGCTGGACCCCTGCTGTATGCACCGGCATCGGTGAAAACACCGATGCCGGTGCATTAACCCTTCATGTTAAGCTCTGACCGCGGCACATGTGATGCGGGCGGTGGGAATGGGTGTCCATCGGGTCCCCGCGCTGCTGTGACGGGGACCCGATTTCTTAGATAGCAGCCGAATGCCTTCCTTAGGCATCTGGCTGCTATCTACGAAGCCTGTGAGATCCAGCCCCCTGGATATCACAGGCAGAAGGCTGTAAGTGTATTACATTGAGTAATACACTTACAGCCAATGCATTACAATACAGAAGTATTGCAAAGCATTGTAAAGGGGATCAGACCCCCAACACTTAAAAAAGTGTAAAAAAAAAAAAAAAAAAGAAAGTGAAAAAAAATAGTTTTTTTTAATTAAAAAGCGTCCTTTTCACGAAATAATATTTAAAAAAATTGTAAAAAATAGGGAAAAAAATAAAAATAGACATATTAGGTATCGCCGCGTTCGTATCGACTGGCTCTATAAAAATATCTCATGATCCACCCCGCCAGGTGAACGCAGTAAAAAAAAAAAAAAAAAAACAGTGCCAAAACAGCCATTTTTTGGTCACCTTCCCTTACAAAAAGTATAATAGCAGGCGATCAAAAAAGCATATGTACCCCAAAATGCTACCAATCAAACTGTCATCTCGTCCCGCAAAAAATGAGACCCTACCTGAGACAATCGCCAGAAAAAAAAAATGGCTTTCAGAAAATGGCAACACAAAAAAAAAGATTTTATTCTGTTCAAAAATGCATCTAATGTGTAAAACTTTAAAAAAAAAAAAAAAAAGGTTGACATATTGGGTATCACCGCGTCCGTAACAACCTGCTCTATAAAATTATCACATGATTTGCCCCTCAGGTGAATGCTGTAAAAAGAAATTAAAAAATACTATGCCAAAACAGCTATTTTTTTCACCTTGACTCACAAAAAGTGTAATACCAAGCGATCAAAAAGTCTTATGTACCCCAAAATGGTACCAATGAAAACGTCACCGCATCCCGCAAAAAATGAGCCCCACATAAGACAATAACTCAAAAAAATAAAAATCAATGGCTCCCGCAAACCAATCCATCAAAATCTGTGCTGCAAAATCCATATGGCGCTCCTTCCGTTCTGAGTCCTACTATGTGCAGCAGTTTACCACCCCATATGGGGTGTTGCCGTATTCAGGAGAAAATGGGGAACAAATTATGGGGTGCTTTTCTCCTGTTACCCCTTGTGAAAATGAAAAATTTGGGGCTAAAGCAATATTTTATTAGAAGAAATGAAACTTTTCATTTTCACAGCCAAGTATTTCCAAATTCCGTAAAACGCTTAGGGGGTCAAAGTGGCCAGTACCCCCCTTAATATATTCTTTGAAGGGTGTAGTTTCCAAAATGGGGTCACTTTTTGAGGGTTTCCACTGTAGGGGTACGTCAGGGTCTCTCAATTTCAAAATGGTGCTAAAAACCATTCTAGCAAAATCTGCCTCCAAAATCCTTATGGCGCTCCTTTCCTTCTGACCACTGCCACAAACCCATAGAGACGTTTACCACCACATATGGGGTATTTCTGTAAACTGCAGAATCAGAGCAATGTATATTGAGGTTTAGTTTGCTGTTAACCCTTGCTGTTTTGCAAGAAAAAAATTATTAACATGAATAATCTACCAAAAAAGTGGAATTTTGAAATTTCACCTCCATTTTCCATTAATTCTTGTGGAACACCTCAAGGGTTAACAAAGTTTGTAACAGCAGTTTTTTATAATTTCAGGGGTGTAGTTTCTAAAATGGGGTCATTTATGGGTGGTTTCCATTACGTAAGCCCCTCAAAATCACTTTATATCTGAATTGGTGCTTTAAAAAATGGTCTTCGAAATTTTGTTGAAAATTTTTTGAAAAATGGCTTCTAAACTTCTAAGCCTTCTAACATCCTAAAAAAGTAAAATGACATTTATAAAATGATGCCAACATAAAGTAGACATATGGGGAATGTAAAATAATAACTATTTTTGGATGTATTACTATGTATTTTGAAAGTAGAGAAATTGAAATTTGGAAATTTTTCCAAATTTTTGGTAAATTTGGTATTTTTTTTATAAATAAATATGAAATATTTTCCCACAAATTTACTACTGTCGTGAAGCACAATATGTGATGAGAAAACAATCTCAGAATGGCTTGAATAAGTAAAAGCGTTCCAAAGTTATTACCACATAAAGTGACACATGTCAGATTTGCAAAAAATGGCCTGGGCAGGAAGGTGAAAACAGGCCCAGGGTCGAAGGGGTTAAAGTGTCATTTATAAAGGATATGTACACTTTTGAAGCCAATTATTTGTTGATACAATACATCCAAAATAAATAAAGTTCTTCTTGCTAAACTACAGACAGCAAAAGAAGACAAGAGGGTCTAACAAATGATGGAATCAAAGTACGCAATATTTGATTGTAGCCATATACACTTATGTGCATAACAACGGCAGTGCGTTTTAAAACAACTGAGAAAAAGCTCATTCCTCATAATGTTATTTTTTTCCTTATACACAAAGGCACTGGGAGCACTGCACATTCAATTCCAAATGAAAACATGAACAGAATATCAATTTTCAAACTGAAAATGAAGAAAAAGTTATAATAGGCTGTTCACAAAAATAGCAGTGTTTGCATTTTCAGTTACAAACTGTAATATTTACTCTATAAACTGAAATTTGTTTACAGATTTAGCTTTTCCGTTAATCACTGAACTAATATTTAGTTGTATAACCTTTATTTCTGATAACTGCTTTACATATGTGTGGCATGGAGTCAACTGATACTCCACAAATTCTCAAATCGGATTCAGGTCTGAGGATTGGGTTGGTCACTTCATAACATTAATCTTGTTGGTCTGGAACCAGGATGTTTCCCACTTGCTGGTGTGTATGGGGTCGTTGTCCTGCTGAAACACCCATTTCAAGGGCATTTCTTCTTCAGCATAAGGCAAAATGACCTCTTCCAGTATTTTAATATATTCAAACTGGTCCATGGTGCCTGGTATGCGATAAATTGGTCTGACTACAAAATATGAGAAACATCCCCAAACCATTATGCTTGCACCTCCATGTTTTAGGGCCCTTTCAGACGAGCGTGAGACTCGGACGTCTCCTGCATGGGGGGCCCTGGCTTGAACTCCCAGCACTGAACGGGGTTACATAGCATTATACTGATTTATGATGATATGTAACCCTTACAGTTCTGGAATGTGTTGGATAACACTAACAGCATTATGTTAGTGTTATCCAACACATTCCAGAACTATAAGGGTTACATAGCAGAATAAATCAGTATAATGCTATGTAACCCCATTCAGTGCCGGGAGTTCAGTACAGGGCACACAATGCGGGAGACGTCCGAGTCTCACGTTCGTCTGCAAGGGCCCTTACAGTCTTCATAGTGTACTGTGGCTTGAAATCAGTGTCTGTAGACCCAATAAGAACAATCTTGCTTTCATCTGTCCATAGAATGCTGTGCCTCTTCTCTTTAGGCCAGTCAATGTGTACTGTGGCAAACTGTAACCTTTTCAACACATTTCTGTTTCTCAGCAATGGTACTTTACGAGGGTTTCTTGCAAATAGTTTGGCTTCACGGAGGCGTCTTCTGATTGTTGCAGTACTCACAGGTAACTGAAGATCTTGGATGCTTCTTTACCATTCTTGTTCTTTCTTTGATCTACATGGATAGTAACATAGTTTATAAGGCCGAAAAAAGACATCTGTCCATCCAGTTCGGGCTGTTATCCTGCAAGTTGATACCCTGTGAAACCAATTTTCCTCACTAATTTTCCCCTTTCCGACTCCAATCAGGCAATCAGAATTACTCCCTGGATCAACGACCCATCTCTAGTAACTATAATCTGTAATATTATTACACTCCAGAAATACATCCCTCTTGAACTCTTTTAGTAAACTCACCATCACCACCTCCTCAGGCAGAGAGTTCCATAGTCTCACTGCTCTTACCGTAAAGAATCCTCTTCTATCTTTGTGTACAAACCTTCTTTCCTCCAGACACAGAAGATATCCCCTCGTCACAGTCACAGTCCTGGGGATAAATAGATGATGGGAGACATCTCTGTACTAACCCCTGATATATTTATACACTAGAGGAAGGGGTATATTTCATTTAATGTTTATGTGTGTGTCGTTCAAAGATATCGAGAGTGACCTCTACAGCACCCCACCTCCTTAACAGTAACCTCCACAGCCCCCACTTCTTAACGCTGACTCCCCCCACAGTGCCCGTCTCCTTAAAATGGGACCGCCACAGCAGCCCACCCCCTTAACTTTGACCTTTACAGCAGCTTGCACCCTTACAGTCTTCATAGTGTACTGTGGCTTGAAATCAGTGTCTGTAGACCCAATAAGAACAATCTTGCTTTCATCTGTCCATAGAATGCTGTGCCTCTTCTCTTTAGGCCAGTCAATGTGTTCTGTGGCAAACTGTAACCTTTTCAACACATTTCTGTTTCTCAGCAATGGTACTTTACGAGGGTTTCTTGCAAATAGTTTGGCTTCACGGAGGCGTCTTCTGATTGTTGCAGTACTCACAGGTAACTGAAGATCTTGGATGCTTCTTTACCATTCTTGTTCTTTCTTTGATCTACATGGATAGTAACATAGTTTATAAGGCCGAAAAAAGACATCTGTCCATCCAGTTCGGGCTGTTATCCTGCAAGTTGATACCCTGTGAAACCAATTTTCCTCACTAATTTTCCCCTTTCCGACTCCAATCAGGCAATCAGAATTACTCCCTGGATCAACGACCCATCTCTAGTAACTATAATCTGTAATATTATTACACTCCAGAAATACATCCCTCTTGAACTCTTTTAGTAAACTCACCATCACCACCTCCTCAGGCAGAGAGTTCCATAGTCTCACTGCTCTTACCGTAAAGAATCCTCTTCTATCTTTGTGTACAAACCTTCTTTCCTCCAGACACAGAAGATATCCCCTCGTCACAGTCACAGTCCTGGGGATAAATAGATGATGGGAGACATCTCTGTACTAACCCCTGATATATTTATACACTAGAGGAAGGGGTATATTTCATTTAATGTTTATGTGTGTGTCGTTCAAAGATATCGAGAGTGACCTCTACAGCACCCCACCTCCTTAACAGTAACCTCCACAGCCCCCACTTCTTAACGCTGACTCCCCCCACAGTGCCCGTCTCCTTAAAATGGGACCGCCACAGCAGCCCACCCCCTTAACTTTGACCTTTACAGCAGCTTGCACCCTTAAGTGACCTCTACAGCACCCACCCCTTAACACTGACCAAACATTACAGTCCCATTAACTCCACCATTCCTTGCCCTCTTGACAGAGACCTCCACAGCGACTGCCCCTTTAACAGTGACTGTCACAGTACCCCGCTGCCCCTTTAATAGTGGCCTCCACAGTCCCCTCCTCCCTTAACAGTGACCTCCACTGCAGCTGCCCCCTTAACAGTAACATCCACAGCTCCCTCCCCTTTAACTGTGACCTTCACAGCAGCTTGCCCCTAGGGTGGCCAGAGTTCCGTTTTTAGGCCGGACGGTCCGGCTTTCAGACTCCCTGTCCTCCATCCGGTGCAGGGTCTGGATGGACACAGGGATGTACTTTTAAACAGCTCACTCTCAGACAGCAGCACTATGCAGTCTAAGCATGAGCTGCAGGAAGAAAGTCACCCTCCCTCCCACTCCTGCAGCTGACAGAAGTTGATTTTTACCTTCATTTTGCAATCCCTGTCGGCTGTGGAGTGGGCGTGTTTTAGCGGGACCTGGGGGCAGGGCTTTTAAGTCCTTCTTTTGAGGGTGGCCTGAATTACAGGTCAATGCCATGGTAATTTATGAGGAAACACAATGAGCAGCAGTGGAAGAAAACATGTTTTATTACTACTGAATGGCAAATATGTGAAATTTACATTATATTAGGTAACAAAAATACCAAACTTCAAATAAGCAAAATTTAGTCAACTAAGAGAGGCCATAGGCCTAACTAACTGGGACAAAGTCCTCAAAAATAAAAATTCAGCCACAAAATAGGATATTTTTAAAAGCATCCTAATATCTAATTGTGAGAGTTACATACCTTATGGGAATAAAAGGTTAAGGACCAAGAAAAAACCAATGTGGATAAATAGAACTGTAAAGAAAGCAATAAATGACAAACAGAAAGCCTTTAAATCACTAAAACAGGAGGGGAGCGAGGAAGCATTGAAAAACTATAAGGAAAAAAATAGAATATGTAAAAGACAAATAAAAACAGCCAAACTGGAGACCGAGAGATTAATCGCCAAAGAGAGTAAAACTAACCCTAAAATGTTCTTTAATTATATAAATGGTAAAAAGTATAAACCTGAAGGTGTCGGCCCCTTACAGAGTAATGAGGGGGGAGTTGCAGAGAGCGATGTGGAGAAAGCAAAGCTACTAAATATCTTTTTCTCCACTGTATTCACTGAGGAAAATAAACTGTCAGATGAAATGCAGAATATAAAAGTAAATTACCCTTTAAAAGTACCCTGTCTGACCCAGGAAGAAGTAGAGCTGCGTCTTAAAAAGATTAAAATAGAGAAATCGCCAGGACCAGATGGCATACACCCCCGTATCCCCAAAAGAGAATTAAGTAATGTCATCGCCAGACCCTTATTTCTGATATTTAAAGAGGCTCTGTCACCAGTTTTCAACCTATGTCATTAGATATATAGGCACATAGGGCTCTTAATCCTTTCCCCACACATACCTTTATATGCCAGAAGCAATCAACTATTAGCCAGGAAAATGTACTTTTAAAAATATGCTAATGAGGCTTCGGAGCACCGTGGGGCGTGTTCTTCTTGTCTGAGCACCGCATCTGCGACGGCCTTCATGCTCCTAACACCGCCCTGCGTCCTATAAACACGCCCCCTTCTTCTTGATGGACAGACAGACCGGAGGGTCTAGCGTTGAAATCCCACGCCTGCGCACTGACCCGATGTATGGCGCGTGCGCACTACGATTACATC
The DNA here is from genome assembly GCA_900303285.1 of Rhinella marina. Lineage (NCBI taxonomy): Eukaryota > Metazoa > Chordata > Amphibia > Anura > Bufonidae > Rhinella > Rhinella marina. Next base: position 74,581 of record ONZH01015497.1, on the reverse strand, counting down.
GCCGAACTCTGCAAGCGCTTTCTATGTAGCGCGCACGTGCCGTCACTTCACTAAACCGGGAAGTGTTGGCGCGTGCACGCTACATAGAAAGCGCTTGCAGAGTTCGGCGCTGTAATTGTAGTGCGCACGCGCCGTACATTGCGTCAGTGCGCAGGTGCTGGATTTCAGTGCTAGACCGGAGGGTCTATCGCTGTCCATCAAGAAGAAGGGGGCGTGTTTATAGGATGCAGGGTGGTGTTAGGAGCATGAAGGCCGTCGCAGATGCGGTGCTCAGACAAGAAGAACACGCCCCACGGTGCTCCGAAGCCTCATTAGCATATTTTTAAAAGTGTGTTTTCCTGGCTAATGGCTGATTGCTTCTGGCATATAAAGGTATGTGTGGGGAAAGGATTAATATTATTAATATTACAGGTTATAGTTACTAGAGAGGGGTCGTTGATCCAGGGAGTAATTTTGATTGCCTGATTGGAGTCGGGAAGGAATTTTTTCCCCTAAAGTGGGGAAAATTGGCTTCTACCTCACAGGGTTTTTTTTGCCTTCCTCTGGATCAACTTGTAGGAAAACAGGCCGACCTGGATGGACAGATGTCTTTTTTCGGCCTTATAAACTATGTTACTATGTTACTATGTAATGATTGATGATGAATTAGTCTAAAACATAAGGTATATTTATGGTAAACAGAATACCCCTTTAACAGTGTCATCCACATCGCCCTGCCCCTTTAAAGCAGACCTACAGCAGTGAAGAAAACTGGTTGGGTTGTTATGGAAACCTAATGTAAAACGGTCTGTATGTGGATGCTAAGGGTCTACGAGCTTCTATTGGCTGATAAGAGTCATGTGACCAGGCTTCTATTGGCTAATGCATTTTTTTTGCGAATATCTCAGGAACGGTACGTCCTGGAGAGCTGAGACCTGGTCTAAAACCTTCCCGGACACTTGATGTACCTGTGTGCCAAATTTTGTGATTGTAGCTGCGACGGTGCGGATTCATTTAGCGGACATACACACATACATACACACACTCAGCTTTATATATTAGATAGTTATTAGATCTCCCCCCGTAGTCTTTTTTCTAAAGTGAATAACCCTAATTTTGATAATCTTTCTGGGTACTGTAGTCCACCCATTCCAGTTACCCATTCCATTACTTTAGTTGCCCTCCTCTGAACCCTCTGCCGCTCTGCTATGTCTGCCTTGTTCACAGGAGCCCAGAACTGTACACAGTACTCCATGTGTGGTCTGACTAGTGATTTGTAAAGTGGCAGGACTATGTTCTCATCACGCGAATCTATGCCCCTTTTGATGCAACCCATTATTTTATTGGCCTTGGCAACAGCTGTCTGACACTGGTTTCTACAGCTTAGTTTGCTGCTCACTAAAATTCCTAAGTCCTTTTCCATGTCAGTGTTACCCAGTGTTTTACCATTTAGTATGTACTGGTGACTTGCATTATTCCTTTCCATGTGCATAACCTTACATTTGTCAGTGTTAAACCTCATCTGCCACTTATCTGCCCAAGCCTCCAATCTATCCAGATCCATCTGTAGCAGTGTACTGTCCTTTTCTGTGTTAATTACTTTACACAGTTTAGTGTCATATGCAAAAATTGATATTTTATACTGACCCCTGTGGTACTCCACTAGTGACAGTGACCCAATATAAGTGAGTACTGTTAATAACCACCCTCTGTTTTCTATCACTGAGCCAGTTACTTACCCACATACAGACATTTTCCCCCAGTCCAAACATTCTCATTTTATATACTAACCTTTTATGTGGTACAGTGTCAAATACTTTGGAGAAGTCCAGATATACGACATCCATTGATTCGCTGTGGTCAAGTCTAGAACTTACCTCCTCATAGAAACGGATTAAATTAGTTTGACATGACTGATCCCTCATGAAGCCATGCTCATATGAAGTTACTTGTTTTTTTTAATTGAGGTACTCCAAGGTAGCATCTCTTAGAAAACCTTCAAACAGTTTACCCACAACAGATGTTAAACTTACTGGCCTATAGTTTCCAGGCTCCGTTTTTGGACCCTTTTTGAATATTGGCACCACATCCTTAAATAGTTCTTAAATATCAGAAATAAGGGTCTAGCTATGAAATTACTTAATTCTTTTAGGATACGGGGTGTATGCCATCTGGTCCCGGCGATTTGTCTATTTTAATCTTTTTAAGACATCGCTGTACTTCTTCTTGGGTCAGACAGGTCACTTTTAATGGGACATTTACTTTTATATTCTGCATTTCATCTGACAGTTTATTTTCCTCAGTGAATACAGTGGAGAAAAAAACTAGATTTTTGTGGACTAAACTGTAAAATCGCTTTCTCGCTGGGTTCATTGGGGGACACAGGACCGTGGTTATAGCTGCTGCCACTAGGAGGCGACACTAAGCTGAAAAGTGTTAACTCCTCCTGCCGGCTATACCCCCTTCAGCCAGGAGAGAGCATATCAGTTTGTGCCCAAGCAGTAGGAGCAAGAGAAACAAAGGAAAAATACCGGAATAAAGAGAAAACGATCAACCAGGGCCGAGCCTAGGACCAACAGCCCCACACGCTCCGGGCATACGCTCCCTCGCGGCAAGAGCCAGACAATGGGTGGGAGCTGTGTCCCCCAATGAACTCAGCGAGAATGAGATTTTACAGGTGAGTCCACAAAAATCTCGTTTTCTCGCTCGTTTGCTAGATGTATTTTTGGAGGGTAATAATATTACAGGTTAAAGTTACTAGAAAAGGGTCGTTGATCCAGGGAGTAATTCTAATGGCCTGATTGGAGTCGGGAAGGAATTTTTTTCCCTAAAGTGGGGAAAATTGGCTTCTACCTCACAGGGTTTTTTTTTGCCTTCCTCTGGATCAACTTGTAGGAAAACAGGCCGAACTGGATGGGCAGATATCTTTCTTCGGCCTTATAAACTATGTTACTATGTGTTACTATGTATCATTGGGGGACACAGGACCGTGGGACGTCCTAAAGCAGTCCACGGGGTGGGAAGAGAACCCAACACAGAACTTGGACGCGAGGGCCTAAGGTACCGCTGCTCGCAAGACCTTGCGCACCAGAGCAGCATCCGCCGATGGAAAAGTGTTCACCTGGTAGAATTTTGTGAACGTGTGCAAGGAGGACCAGGTTGCCGCCTTTCAGAGTTGTAAGGCAGAGGCCTGGTGGAAACGAGCCCAAGAAGTGCCCACCACCCTGGTCGAGTGGGCCGTGATCCGGGCAGGAGGCGCCATGCCACGGGAGCGATAAGCCTCGGCAATGGCAAGACGAATCCACCTGGCAATCGTCACCTTGGAAGCTGCCAGACCCTTGCGGGGACCTTCGGACAGAATGAACAGGGAATCTGTGCGGCGAAAGGAGTCCGAGACAGATAAATAGATGCGAAGTGCCCGGACCACGTCAAGGCTGTGAAGAGCATGTTCCTTAGGATGAACGGGTGAAGGGCAAAAGGATGGAAGAACGATGTCTTCATTGACGTGGAAGGTAGAAACTACCTTCGGTAGGAAGGAAGGTACCGGACGGAGAACTGCCTTGTCCTGGTGGAGAATAAGAAAAGGTTCCCTGCAAGACAGAGCCGCCAGCTCCGAAACTCGCCTGATGTAAGTTATCGCTACCAGGAAGGCTACCTTCCACGAGAGGAAGCGAAAGAAGACCCTGTCTAGGGGTTCGAAGGGGCCAGTTTGAAGGGAGCCAAGAACCAGGTTCAGGTCCCAAGATGGTAAGGAAGGGCGATAGGGAGGAATGGTATGAGCTAATCCTTGGAGGAAGGTCTTGATTGGGCCCATATGTTCTAGCCGCTTTTGAAGACCTGTCCCTTGAGTGAACTAAGGCCCATTCCGGAATCCAAGCCTTTCTACAATAAAGAAAGAACTGTGGGAAGAGAGAAACGAAAGTGAGGAAGGGTACGATCCCCGCAGAAACGGAGGAAGGATTTCCAAGTTCTGTAGTAAATCTTGGAGGATGTAGGCTTCCGTGCTTTAATCATTGTCGGAATGATCGCTTCTGAGAACCCTCGCCTCTTTAGTATGTAGGTCTCAATAGCAATGCCGTTAAACGTAGCGATCCTAAATGCTGATGGAAGACGGGTCCCTGGGAGAGGAGGTCGTCTCTGAGGGGAAGGGCCATGGAGCGTCTCCGAGAAGGAGTATGAGGTCCGAGTACCACGCTCGTTGGGGCCAATCCGGAGCAATGAGAATGGTCGGTATGCCCTCCTGCTTGATTCTGCGAAGTATCCAGGGCAGAAGAGGAATGGGAGGGAAGACATACAGGAACGAGAATCCCTCCCAAGGGGCTATTAGTGCATTCACTGCGTAGGCTTGTGGGTCCCATGTCCGAGACAGGAAGACAGGGAGCTTGTGGTTGAGCCTGGAAGCCATCAAGTCTACTTCCGGATGACCCCAACGGAGACATATGGCATCGAAGACCTCTGGGTGCAGGGACCACTCTCCGGGGTCCACCGTCTCCCGACTGAGGTAATTTGCAGTCCAATTCTCCACACCCAGGATGTGTACCGCAGAAATGGAGGGGATGTGACATTCCACCCACTGAAGGATCTTGGTCACTTCCAACATCGCCGCGCAGCTGCAGGTCCCTCCTTGGTGGTTGATGTATGCCACTCTTGTGGCATTGTCCGATTGGATCCTGATCGGGGATCCCTTCAGTCGGGGGGTCCAGTGAAATAGGGACAGATAAATGTCCCACAGTTCCAGAATATTGATGGGCAGTTTGGACTCCGACAGAGACCATTTCCCTTGGACCGTCCGGGGCGGGAGGAAACCCCCCCAACTCAGAAGACTGGCGTCGGTGGTAATGACCGTCCACAAGATCGGCAGAAAAGATCGGCCGAAGGTCAGAGCTGGAGCAGTTAGCCACCACACCAGGGCGTACTCTGGGGGGAAGGGAGATTGGGCAGTTGAGGGAGTCTGGTGACTTGTCCCAGGCCGACAGAATCGCCTGTTGAAGTGGGCGAGTGTGGAACTGAGCGAATGGGACTGCCTCGAAGCAGGCAACCAGAGTTCCCAGTACTTGCATGCAAAAACGGATCGTGGACAGAGGACGGCGGTGGAGGAGACGGACAGAGCTCTGGAGAGATGTCCTCTTTTGGGGGGAAAGTCTGATCGACGCTGAAACCGAGTCGAAAGACATTCCCAGGAAGGTTATCTGTCTGCTGGGAAGGAGGGATGACTTTTTGAAATTGACTAGCCAGCCGAACCGAGCCACAGTTTCCAAGGTGATGTCGAGGCTTTCCCCGTTCTGATTGAAGGTGGGTGCCTTGACCAGAATATCGTCCAGATACGGGATCAGGACGATACCCCTGGACTGCAGGAGTGCCAGGAGGGGGGCCAGAACCTTGGTGAAAACACGTGGTGCGGTTGCCAGTCTGAAGGGGAGGGCCACGAATTGATAGTGGTTCTCTCCTACCGCGAAGCGGAGGAAACGCTGATGCGAGTGGGCGATGGGGATGTGTAAGTACGCGTCCTGAAAATCCACGGAGGAAAGAAATTCGCCCTGCTCCAGGGAAGCCACTGAGCGTAAGGACTCCATCCTGAAGCGCAGGAGTCTGACGAAGCAATTCAGTAGTTTGAGGTCCAGGATTGGTCGGACGGATTCCTCCTTTTTGGGGACCATGAAGAGGTTTTAATAAAAACCCCTGAAGTGTTCCGCTGGAGGAACTAGGGTGATTACCCCCTGCGTGACAACTTTCTGCAGAGCCTGAAAGAAGGCGGCCGACCGGCCAGGATCCTTGGGCGGTTGGGATGGGAAGAATCGATCTGGTGGACGGGAGGCAAACTCGATTTTGTAACCCGATGTTACAATCTCGAGTGCCCAGGCGTCGGAGATGTGGGCCCGCCATACCTTCTGAAAGAGGAGGAGACGTCCCCCCACCCGCTGGGGTGGTGGCGCTCCATCATGCGGAGGACTGCTTGTTGCCAGAGGAACGGGCGGACTGGGTACAGGGGCGCCATGAAGGTTGAGGTTTAAAGGAAGGCTTCTTCCTCTGTTCCTGTGAGAAGGTACCAGAGCCTGTCTTTGTCGCAGTGCGTGTGCCGGAAAAACGGCAAAAGGACTGGAAACTGGAATTGGAAGGCTTGGGTCTAAAGGGGCGTCTGGGTTAATTTTGAGGAAGGTGGGTGCTTTTACCACCAGTGGCTTCAGAGATAATCTCATCCAGTCTGGTACCGAATAGCCGTGAGCCTGAAAAGGGGAGCCCCGTAAGGGAACGCTTGGAGGAGGAATCAGCTGTCCAGACCTTCAGCCAAACTTCGTGACGCATGGCTACATTAAGGGCTGAAGCGTGAGCGACTAAGGTCTCACAGAGTGCCAGGACCTGAAGATCCTACAGGGGCAGATCCGACGAGATGTCCTGGTGTAGGCGTAGGGTCCATTCAGAGACTGCCTTAGCTACCCAAGCGGATGCGAAAATGGGGCGGAGTGCGGAGCCGCACGCAGCAAAGGCTGATTTGGCAAAGGATTCCAAACGGTGGTCCACTGGGTCCTGAAGGGACGACCCATCTGCTACTGGAATGGCCGTATGTTTGGAGAGACGCGCCACAGGTGGATCCACCTTGGGGGGCGATGACCATTTGTCCACAGAGGTGGTTGGAAAGGGATAGAGCAAATACAGGCGTTTTGACGCAGTAAATCGCAGATTCAGATGGTCCCACAATTTAGCAATGACGGCAGAGAAGTCGTCATGCAGGGGAAATACCTTAGGGGTGTGTTTGGATTGAAGGAAGGATACACCCTGCTGACCAGAGGAGGTGGACTCATCCTGGATTTGGAAGGTATCACGGACGGCTGTGACTAGGCTGTCGACCATGGATGCCATCTTAGACGATTGGTCTGGGTCTATATCAGAACCCGAATTAGGGATCTTTCCTTCAGAAAGTGCCTCTCTGGGGAGGGAGGACACCTCTGAGCGTGACCTGGGAGGTGGCGGTGAGATAGAGGCCTCAGAGGAGGATGAATGACCTGTTCTGGGCCGTTTGCGGGAGGTTCTACCCCTAGGCTGGCTACTAGCGGAGGGTGTAGATTGTGCAGGTGGCGCATGGTCGATCAAACGACCCATGAGAGTGAGGGTGGTTTGGGACACTTTTTATAAATCTGCCACTGCCTGGGACAGGGCTCGGGCCCAGTCCGGTTCCACACGGTCAGGTGGGCATTGCGGCTGCTCGGGCAGGGGAGCTGGTTTGGGTGTAGGGCATGCTGCGCAGAAGGGGTCCATTTGGCCACGTGGGTATTTGAGAGCACGCTTAGCACAGGCATAGTGTGTGGGCAGTGGGGGTGCTGGGCAGGGAGGGGGTCCAACCCTGGCCAGGTGTCCCCGGGGAACAGGGAGGCTAGGCGACCCTGTTCCCCTGTAGAAAAGGATAGAGTAAAATAAAATAAATAAAATAATGAATAGTCCTGCGGTTGCAGGGGCATCTGCCTCCTATGACACTAAGGCTACTTTCACACTAGCGTTTTAAAATTCCGGTATTGAGTTCCATCATAGGGGCTCAATACCGGAATAAAACGCTTCAGTTTTGTCCCCATTCATTGTCAATGGGGACAAAACTGAACTGAAGACAATGGAATGCTCCTGAAAGCATTCCGTTCCGTCTTCAGACCGGAGAACAAACCGCAGCATGCTGCGGTTTGCTCTCCGGTCCAGGGATCCGCACCAAGATGGATCCGGAATGACCCCCAATGCAAGTCAATGGGGACGGATCCGTTTGGTGTGGACACACCAGTAATCCGGATCTGTCCTCCATTGATTTGCAATGGGGGGTCATTCCGGATCCGGCTACAGAGCTAGACACATACATAGATACATACAGACAGACATACATACATACAGCCATACACACATACATACTCACATACTCCAGGGACGCCCGTCTCTCCTCGCACGTGTTTCAGTGGATGGCGCTTGTCTGGTGGCTCACCCGGAGCTCTGTATTCCCCTGCGGTTTGGAGGTGTGGAGCTGGCAGGGTTTGATGTGTGGTTGTTTGGGTCGAGGCTCCGTGACTCTGAGGTCGTTGGCGCTAGGGTCAGCGGTTGTCTCGGTGACTGGAAGCCGCTGTGTGGACTGGTTGTGAGACGTTCACCTGCTACTACTCGTGTCTCTGTCATCGCTCGCTGAGCCTGCTGTTGGGGAAGCGTATTGACCTCCATGTCTACATAGGCTGCCCTGGTTTCACTGAAAAGGATGGGGAGATCCTGTCATTGCTGAAGGGGAAAAGTAGCCTCGGCCCACTGGGATACAGATTGGTCGACAAGCAGAGGTTAAGTGGAGGAAGATACTATTTTCTACTCTTCTGGACTTCTCTCAAGCAGTTAACGAACCCCCAGGGAGTGGTGAGAGGCTGTGAGTCAACAAGATATATGTTATTTTCTTTCTTGCACTTGGTAAAGGCCCTTTTAGACGGGCCGATTCTTCTCCCTGCCCGAGCGCCGATCAGCGATATCGGCGCTCGGGCAGGGAGCCTTTACACGGCCCGACGAATCGAGCGCCCGGCCGCACGAGTGATCGCTGTATCGCTCGTGCGGCCGGGAAGCTCCATACTGTCAGGCGCACATCGCCTGTTTACACAGGGCGATGTGCGCCCGACAGATTGGATCTTTTGGTTTCTACAAAAGATCCAATCAGCCGACGAACGAGCGTTTTGCTCGTTCGTCGGCTGATTAGGGCCACTTTTACACGGGCCGATTATCGGCACTAGCGTTCCTAGGAACGATTTTCGGCCGATAATCGCCCGTGTAAAAGGACCTTAAGCCTGAAGATAACCGGCTGGAGCCCTATGTGCATTGTTTAAAACAGCGACTATTTGCTACTAACACTCTCCTGCCTGTGTTTGTGTCATGTGTGTTTGTCTGTTTGTTGGGAACACACAAAATAATCGGTGAACAAACTGAGGAACATTATGATACACTGTGCTGGGAGAAGTGAATGACCTCCTTGAGCAGTATAAAACCTACAGCTGTAGCTAACTTGGAGATAACAAGATACCTGTCTACGAAATATGTTTGGAAGGGGCTACAATCACTAACCTTGTATTTACTAACTTACTTTTATTCCCTTGTGCTGTTTGTGTGACTTGTGAAAGTTGCCCTTGTTTCCCCTTGGAAACATTTTCTGTTATGGCTATAAAGTCTAATTAAGTACTGTACCCAGTGTGTGGATTTGCAACTCCCTTTTCCCTCCTCCGTGGGCAGTATGGACCTTTTTGGGGCGTTGGTTTTGTCCTATTTGGAAGGGATATCGCTCTATTGTTGTATATATATGTGTGTTTGCTCAATTATAGAACATAGGAGTTGGAGAATCTCTTTTCTATATATATAGATTTGGCTCTCTCGGTCAGAGTACTTGTTAAGCTTTAAAAATGCCTCCAAAAGCAACTGTGAGAAGGTCTGGGGGAACTGGGGGGTCCCCCAAGGAGAAGGCTTCAAGTAAGCCAGAGACGGTGGATAAATTCTGGGATTCCCCCCAAGGGAAGACCAGACAAGCTCTTAAAAACACTAGCAGTGAGAATTCTGAGGGCTCCAGGTATAGAATATTAGAAACAGATGCAGGCCCGGATCTGCCAGGAAATACCAGTATCCTTCAGGAAATTCTGGCTACTGTAAAAAAAAGCAATGAGGCTCTAGAGGAGATGCGGACACAGCTGGGGGTTACTCAAAATGATATATCTAAAATTAGAGAAGATTTAAATAAAATCCGGGATCAGGTGAAATCCCACGGAGAGAAGTTAAATAAAGTGGTGAAGGATGTTGAAAGTAATAAAAAACACTGTAACACAATCTCCACAAGCTAAACGGAATTGATAAATAAGGTTACGGATCTGGAAGATAGAGCTAGGCATAGTAATTTGCGGCTTATAGGTTTTCCGGAAGCAGATATACCAGATGATAACTTCCTTTATATTCAACTGGTTGTTGGAGGTAATAGGGAAAGAAAAATTATCTGATATGCTTTTGATTGAACGAGCCCATAGAATCCCCGGTAAGCCTCCTGCTCCTGGAGATAGGCCTAGGGCCATTATTGCCAAGGTCCTGTGTTCACGAGTTAGGGATACTATCCTCCAGGAAATACGGAAGAAGGAGCACCTCAGTTATAATTCCTCTAAGATAGCAGTATATTCTGATTATTCATAAGCCACTAGACAGAAGAGACGCTCTTTTGAAAATGTGAAAAAGAGGCTTGTTCAGGCTCAGATAGGATATTCAATGATGTTCCCAGCAAAACTATGGATAATACATGAAGGAAAAACTATGTTTTTTCCTACTGCTGAGGAGGCCTCCAAATGGCTTGATGATAACTTTTTTTTATTTTGAATTTGTTGGTTTGATGGTAGGAGATGATTTGAACCATTCTATAAGCCTTTGTGATTGTTCGCTGTATGAGACGATTTGAATTATATGATAAGCCATCGCAATGTTTCTTTTTTGTGTTAGTAAGGGTGTTTTGAGGTAGGGTGGGAGGATGTGGTGGGGTCGAGAGTTGGGTGGGATTTTGGAGTTTGGTACTACATAAGATGGGTATTTTGGATATGGCAATATCCTTAATACAAGTGGGGGTAGGGGGGTGGGGATTCCCGGGATGCCCCTTTTTTTTTTTCCTTCTTTCTCCTTGTCTCCTCCTTTCCTCATTGGAGGTCTAAATGAGCTTGGATGGGGGTCAAAATCGTGACCTGGAATGTGAGGGGTCTAAATGAGAAGATTAAACGCTGTGCTGTATTTGATATCATCTCCCGGTATCTTCCTGCTATTTTATGTTTATTAGAGACTCATCTTTGCGATGATAACATAATGGTTGGAAGAAGAAGCTGGGCAGGGGCGGAATATCATGCCACTTTCTCTTCTTATTCTAGGGCGGTCTCTGTTTATATTTATAAAAATATTGATTATGATATTATTTCTGTCAATACTGATCCTGAGGGAAGATTTGTTTTTCTTTATGGTAGATTAGAAGCTGTATTATGTATATGTAGAAGGAAGTGCTGGTATGTATGTGTGTATATGTATATGCATGCATGCCCCCTTTATGAGGCATGCAGATACATGTATATCTATATATGGGCCTTCTATATATGTATCTGTGGGTCTCCAGATATGCCCCAATATGTGGTGCCCTCTGATGCATATGATGATATTGTGCCCCCAGTTGCTCCTAATGTATATAGATACATGTATATATCCTCCAGTTTTATATGCATTTATCTATATACATATAAACTGACCCTCCACCCTGCATCCCCCTGGAGGCACATACCAGCGCACTTGCAGGAGGGAGACGCCACCCTGATGACAGTCTTGGGCACATCAAAGGACAGAGGGATTGATAAGATCATCTACCCTTTGTCACACACCTCTGGTATCAGCTGTTCACAGCAAGGCTTGCTATGAACAGGGGTGTTGGCCTCCATTGCTTGCATTGTGAAGGTTTATCACACCTGATCAGTATCTACCCTTTGTGTGGAGACCCCAATCAAGCAGTTGGTGACTTGCTAAACCTGTTTTTATAGCATGGGCCATCCACACCCCTGCCATATGGAAAGCCACCTTCCCCCCACTACTCCAGCATTTGGGGGACTAGGGAGGAGCTTTCACCACCACAAGCTGAGGAGCTTTTACCACCATAAAAGAGAAGAGCTTTGACCTCCACAGGCAGAAGAGCTTTTCACCACCAGAAGGAGAGGGGACTCATCACCACAGAGGAAGGAAGCCAAGCAGCCCCTCCAGAAACAGAGACTGGCTAAGTACCCCTGGAACTCCCTGTTACCCCTAATTATCCCCAAACTCCTGACCCCTGCAGTGCCTTATCACTGCAGATAACCCCTTGCATTCCCCTATAACCCCTGTACCCCTAATTATCCCCAAACTCCTGACCCCTTGCAGTGCCTTTATCACTGCAGATAACCCCTTGCATTCCCCTATAACCCCTGTAACCACTTTTAGGGACAGCTAGTAGTAGGCTTGGGAGGGTACTGCTGTAATTGCTGTAATTCTGTGTGAGTGTATGTGTTTAGTTAGTATTGTGGGTGGAATTATATGGGATTGTGTAGTGTAGTTGAGTTTTTATACCGAGATTGTGTTATTGTATTGTTGTGTGGCTATATGTATATATATTTATATACACCAATATAAATATATATAGATATAGTCTAAATAATTAGACTGTAGACTTTTAGTATTTTGTAATAAACCTTTTTATTATTTAAAGTACCATTTACATTGTCTTTTGTGTAGCCGCCATAGTACAGTTCAGTACACATAGTGCAGGGAACGGATTGAATAAAGGAAATAAATAGGTGGAGCTAGCGAGAGCGCGGTTACTCCTATTTATGAATATTAATTAATAATATTACACAAAATGTTACTAATTAATAGATCCTTTAACAGTATATTAGCTTTTGTGTATATCCCTCCTCCTTTCTCGCTCGATGTGCTTCTGAAACTGGTCTCCTTCTGTAATTGAGGGGTCCGGTTCCAGTGCTTATCAATGGAGAGCTTAACTGTGTGATGGATCCGGCAGTGGATAGGATAAAAATTGGGTCGGCAATAGCCCAGCATATTACACCACTGGCTAAATTTGCCGGAGAAATGGGCCTCGTTGACGCTTGGCATGTTAGGAACCCTAAAAGGAAAGTGTACTCCTGTTATTCCAAGACTCATGGCTCGATGTCCAGGATTGACATGTCATTGATAAATGAGGGATTCCTTGATTATATTAAGGATATCAAATATAAATCAGGATGCCTCTCTGATCATTCCTTACTGGTGGTGGATCTTGCTATGAAAGCTGGAAGTTTTGAGGGTGGTAGGTCCTTTAGACTTAACCCCCACTGGCTGTTAAACCTGGATTTGGAGGAGTTGAGGAAGGAGATTCAGCTTTTTTGGGAAGAAAATATTGACTCAGCTACCCCAGATATTGTTTGGGATTCTTTAAAGGTGTATCTCAGGGGCATATTTATTAAGAGGATCTCCATGGAGAAGCGCAAGTTCAGAGCTAGGGAGGAGGAGTTAGCTAAGCAACGCAATCAAGCGGAAGCAGAGTACACTCAAAATCCCATCCCTCTGAAATGAGAGAATCTGCAGCAACTAGATACAGAATATCAAAAATTCATGCTGGTTAAAGGGGTTCTGTAGTTTTTTCAAACTGATGATCTATCCTCTGGATAGATCATCAGCATCTGATCGGCGGGGGTCCGACACCCGGGACCCCTGCCGATCAGCTGTTTGAGAAGGCAGCGGCGCTGCAGGAGCGCCGCGGCCTTCTCTGTGTTTACCGCAGGCCAGTGACGTCACGACTACTATCACTGGCCTGGGCGCGGCTAAGCTCCGTTCATGTGAATGGAGCTTAGCCGCGCCCAGGCCAGTGATAGTAGTCGTGACGTCACTGGCCTGCGGTAAACACAGAGAAGGCCGCAGCGCTCCTGCAGCGCCGCTGCCTTCTCAAACAGCTGATCGGCAGGGGTCCCGGGTGTCGGACCCCCGCCGATCAGATGCTAATGATCTATCCAGAGGATAGATCATCAGTTTGAAAAAACTACAGAACCCCTTTAAAGCTCAGCACCGGGTTTTTTTCTCCAGACAGAAATTCTTCTGTGAAAATGGTAGACCTGGTAAATTGTTGGCAAGTATAATACGTAACCAGAGGGATAGCAATAGAATTTGACACCTACGTACTCAAGAAGGCGATACTGTAGAGGGTACACCCAAGATCTTGGAAGGGTTTAAGAGTTTTTTTGGGGAGGTTTACACCTCACAGGGGAATCCGGTTCAGTGTGAATTGGATGACTTTCTGGAAAATATTTATCTCCCCACTTTGTCAGAGGAAAATAGGGACCTCCTCAACCTCCATCTGGTAGTGGAGGACTTTAGGGGGGCTATTGGACCTCTCAGGCAGTACTAGTCCAGGGGCTGATGGCCTTCCTTTTGAGGTGTATAGGGTATGTGGAGAAGTCCTATTACCTAAATTACTTAAAGGTCTTAGATTATTCAAAAAAAAAAAAAAAAAAAGGGTGTTTTACAGGAATCAATGAGGGAGGACGTAATAACGTTAATAATTAAAAAAGGAAAGGACCCTACAGGGAGGGAGTCCTATAGACCCATCTCCCTCCTAAATACTGATGTTAAAATCCTTGCTAAAGCCTTAGCTAGGAGGTTAAAGCTGGTTATTGGTTCTATTGTACATCCGGACCAAAGTGGCTTTATTCCGGGCAGACAAATTAGGGGTAACTTAGATAGATTGTTTGCCAAAATGCAGCTTGGAAGTGGGGTTGGGCGCTCCATCCTGTCATTAGATGCCACTAAAGCGTTTGACAGAGTGGAGTGGCCTTTCCTTTTTGATGTTTTGGGAAGATTTGGCCTGGGTAGGGAATTTATAGGATGGATTCGTACTCTATACTCCCTCCCTGTAGCACGGATCTTGGTAAATGGGGTTTGTACGGATAAGATTGGGCTGGAGCGTGGGACCCGACAGGGTTGTCCCCTCTCTCCTTTGCTTTTTGTTTTGTTTATTGAGCCCCTGGCAACTTGTATTCGTGCTGATTGTAGAATTAGCGGCTTTGGGTGTAGAGGTCTGGACGATAAGATTCTTCTATATGCGGATGATATTCTCTTATGTTTAGCTCACTCCGAGAGATCCATTCCTGTCCTTATGGAGTTGGTAGAAAGATATGGTACTTTTTCAGGGTTAGCAATTAACTGGTATAAATCTGCCCTGCTGCCGATAGATGAGATGGGGGATTTATCTGGCCTTGGGGTGAGGGCGTTGGAGAGAGGGGACAATCTGGAGTATCTCTGGCTCAAGATATCCATGGAACTGGAGGACTTTCCAACACTCAACCTGACCCCGTTAATATATAAGATAAAATCTAAAGTTGGAATATGGACGAATCTCCCTCTCTCTAGGGCTGATCGTATTGCAATTGTCAAGATGGTTGTGTTGCCTCAATTGTTGTATGTTATTACTTCCTCCCCTATACACTAAAACAGGAGGGAAGTGAGGAAGCATTGAAAAACTATAAGGAAAAAAATAGAATATGTAAAAGACACATAAAAACAGCCAAACTAGAGAACGAGAGATTAATCGCCAAAGAGAGTAAAACTAACCCTAAAATGTTCTTCAATTATATAAATACTAAAAAGTATAAACCTGAAGGTGTCGGCCCCTTACAGAGTAATGAGGGGGGAGTAGCAGAGAGCGATGAGGAGAAAGCGAAGCTACTAAATAACTTTTTCTCCACTGTATTCACTGAGGAAAATAAAATGTCAGATGAAATGTAGAGTATAAAAGTAAATTCCCCTTTAAAAGTGTCCTCTCTGACCCAGGAAGAGGTGCAGCAACGTCTTAAAAATATTAAAATAGACAAATCACCAGGACCGGATGGCATACACCCCCGTATCCTAAGAGAATTAAGTAATGTAATCGACAGACCCTTATTTCTGATATTTAAGGACTCTATACTGACGGGGAGTGTTCCACAGGATTGGCGCATAGCAAATGTGGTGCCAATATTCAAAAAGGGTCCAAAAACAGAGCCTGGAAACTATAGGCCGGTAAGTTTAACTTCTGTTGTGTGTAAACTGTTTGAAGGTTTTCTGAGAGATGCTATCTTGGAGTACCTCAATGAAAATAAGCAAATAACTCCATATCAGCATGGCTTCATGAGGGATCGGTCATGTCAAACCAATTTAATCAGTTTCTATGAGGAGGTAAGTTCTAGACTTGACCGCGGCGACTCAATGGATGTCATATATTTGGACTTCTCCAAAGCGTTTGACACAGTACCACATAAAAGGTTAGTATACAAAATGAGAATGCTTGGCCTGGGAGAAAATGTCTGTATGTGGGTAAGTAACTGGCTTAGTGATAGAAAACAGAGGGTGGTTATTAACGGTACATACTCAGATTGGGTCACTGTCACTAGTGGGGTACCACAGGGGTCTGTATTGGGTCCTATTCTCTTCAATATATTTATTAATGATCTTGTAGAAAGCTTGCACAGTAAAATATCAATTTTTGCAGATGACACTAAACTGTGTAAAGTAATTAACACAGAGGAGGACAGTGCACTGCTACAGCAGGATCTGGATAGACTGGAGGCTTGGGCAGAAAAGTGGCAGATGAGGTTTAACACTGACAAATGTAAGGTTATGCATATGGGAAGGAATAATGCAAGTCACCAGTACATACTAAATGGTAAAGCATTGGGTAACTCTGACATGGAAAAGGACCTAGGAATTTTAGTGAACAGCAAACTAAGCTGCAGAAACCAGTGTCAGACAGCTGCTGCCAAGGCCAATAGATAATGGGTTGCATCAAAAGAGGCATAGATGCCCGTGATGAGAACATAGTCCTGCCACTTTACAAATCACTAGTCAGACCACATATGGAGTACTGTGTACAGTTCTGGGCTCCTGTGAACAAGGCAGACATAGCAGAGCTGGAGAGGGTTCAGAGGAGGGCAACTAAAGTAATAACTGGAATGGGTGGACTACAGTACCCAGAAAGATTATCAAAATTAGGGTTATTCACTTTAGAAAAAAGACGACTGAGGGGAGATCTAATAACTATGTATAAATATATCAGAGGCCAGTACAGAGATCTCTCCCATCATCTATTTATCCCGAGGACTGTGACTGTGACGAGGGGACATCCTCTGCGTCTGGAGGAAAGAAGGTTTGTACATAAACATAGAAGAGGATTCTTTATGGTAAGAGCAGTGAGACTATGGAACTCTCTGCCTGAGGAGGTGGTGATGGTGAGTTCACTAAAAGAGTTCAAGAAGGGCCTGGATGTATTTCTGGAGGGTAATAATATTACAGGTTATAGTTACTAGAGATGGGTCGTTGATCCAGGGAGTTATTCTGATTGCCTGACTGGAGTCGGGAAGGAATTTTTCCCCCTAATGTGAGGAAAATTGGCTTCTACCTCACAGGGTTTTTTTTTGCCTTCCCCTGGATCAACTTGTAGGAAAACAGGCTGAACTGGATGGACAGATGTCTTTTTTCGGCCTTACAAACTATGTTACTATGTTATTTGGATTCAGGATAAACATTTCAAGTCAAATCAAGAGAACTATTAATGATCTTATATGGGGTAGGAAACATGTCCATTTGAAACAAAAATACATGTGGAAACCGATCCAAGAGGGTGGATTAGCGGTCCGTAACATAAGAGGATATTTTCTGGCGTCTCAGGTCTTGACAATTGCAAATTGGGAGAGCTCTACAGCTTTGGGGATACTGATGTCCGAATTTCAGGGGATAAGGAACGTCTTCCAGTTACTGGAATCTGGCCAGGTTGAGTGTGGTAGATATAAGAAGTTTCCACTGTGTGTGAAATTAAGTAAATCCTGGAAGCTTCTTAAACAGATTATGGGTGTTAAGAATGCACTTAGTGTCATGCTACTTTGGCACAATATTCACTTAAAAGACTTTTTGAAGATTACAGATTATAAGATATGGATAGAATATGGTATCACGGATATTAGTCATTTATTCTTGGAAGGTAAAATGATGTTATTTCAGGAATTAAGGAAATATATTAAGAAAATATAATATTGGGGGGAATATATGCATATATTGATATATGCAGCTCTATAATGCATATCAGCTTACTAAAGATAAACACTTGTTCACGATTGATTCATTTGCACTGGTTGAATAGGTGTGTGGGCGATTGTTTAGATTAAATAAGATATCAGGGTATTATAGAGGGATTAATTTGGAGATGACCCGTGGTTTTACCTCGGGTGGTCTTTCTCAATGGCGCACGTAGGTGGGAATCACTGAAAAACAATGGAGAGAGTCTTTCCGGGATGTTTGCAGGATGTTGATTAATATGGGGCATTGGCTTATACAATTTAATATTCTACATAAATTATATTACACCCCACTGATACTTAAGAGAATGGGACTGAAGGAAACCTCATCTTGCCCCAAATGTGGGACAGAGGAGGCAGACTTTATACATGTGATATGGTCATGTCGCTTCTCACAGCAACTCTGGTATTTTGTCTATGACACCATTTCCTCAATCTTGCAGATAGGGAAGAGGTTCATGCACTTAATATAAGTAAATGTACATTTGTATGCCGAGCCACAATGCTGGCTAAGGTTATAATAGTTAGGAAGTGGGGAAGTAAAGATCCTCCAGCAGCACAGGAGTGGATGAGTTTAGTCAGGAAAGTCAGGGAAGATTGTGGATATGGGCCGCGATATGGGGAGGTGGGGGATGGGGTGAGTGAGGAGAAATTTATTTTATTTTTAAATTTTTTTTTTGGTTTGTTTTGTCCTGGGAATCAAGTGGGTGGGATTATCTCAGTTTGTATAAATTGTATAAATGTTTGTAATATTTTGTACTAATGTGTATAAAGTTTGACATGTGTAATTTTCATTTTGTATAATATTATATTATATATATTTATACAATACAAGGAAGAAAAAAAAAGAAGGAAAAAAAAAAAAAAAGACCAATGTCAGTGCAGCTGTCTACCAGAAAATTTTAGAGCACTTCATGCCGACAAGCTTTTTGGAGAGGAATTTTTATTTTCCAGTAGGACTTGGCACCTGTCCACACTGCCAAAAGTACCAATACCTGGTTTAATAACCGCAGTATCACTGTGCTTGATTGGCCAGCAAACTTGCCTGACTTTAAGCCCATAGAAAATCTATGGGGTATTGTCAAGAGGAAGATGAGAGACACCAGACCCAACAATGCAGACGAGCTGAAGGCTGCTATCAAAGCAACCTGGGCTTCCATAAACCTCTGAAGTGCCACAGGCTGATCACCTCCATGCCACGCCGCATTGATGCAGTCATTCATGCAAAAGGAGCCCCAACCAAGTATTGAGTGCATTTACTGGACATACTTTTCATTTGGCCAACATTACGGTGTTTAAAAAAAATTTACAGTTGGTCTAATATAATCTAATTTTCTGAGATAATGACTTTTGGGTTTCCATTGGCTCTAAGCCATAATCATCAACATTAACATAAATAAACACTTGAAAAAGTTCACTCTGTTTGTAATGACTCTATATAATATATGTGTTTCACTTTTTGAATTGAATTACTGAAAAAAAAAACAAAAAAAACTTTTAGATATTCTAATTTATTGAGATGCACTTGTATTTAGTAGCTTTGCTTTCTCCTCATCGCTCTCTGCAACTCCCCCCTCATTACTCTGTAAAGGGCCGACCCCTTCAGATTTATACTTTTTACCATTTATATAATTGAAGAACATTTTAGGGTTAGTTTTACTCTCTTTGACAATTAATCTCTGGGTCTCTAGTTTGGCTGCTTTTATTTGTCTTTTACATATTCTATTCTTTTCTCTATAATTTTTCAATGCTTCCTCGCTCCCCTCCTGTTTTAGTGATTTAAATGCTTTCTTTTTGTCATTTATTACTTTCTTTACAAGTATATGTGTTCCTACCATGTTTTTCAGGTTTTGTTTTAAATTTTAAAACTGGAGATCCTTTTAGCTGAGCAGCCAATTTTTTTCTGCACTTCTTTATATGTTTTCCCCTCTCCTATCAACTTCTTGATCAAAGTTCTTACTTCTTTGGTACAATGTCTGGAACGACCCATTTTACTCACTGAGCAAGGGCTAAAACCAGAAGGTACAACATTTGCTGCCCTCCTTATAAGGGCCATAATTGGCACCTGTTTCTTCACAGAATGAACAACCTCACTAATTGAACTCCACACTGCTATTAATTGGAACACCCCCTTTCATTAAATAAGTCAATTACACCCAATTAGCATTGTGCATGTCAGGACTGTTGATTGCCTATTACTAGGCTACACCTAATCATGAGTTTTTTTCCCCAGGTTGTATTATCTTTTCAGGCAAAACAGTAACTAAACACATTAAGGATGTTAGACTGATATCATTTGGCACATGATTGTGAGTAGTAGTATATTAGCAAAGCTGCTCCCTTTTAAAAATACACTGCACATATCCTTTGAGAAAAAGAGGACAAAGTAAGTTTATACAAAAATATTTTAATTTTATCATAACATGAAACAGTAAGATACTGCTTAAAATGGTAGCTGTAGATATACATTAGATATAGCAAAGCCAGAAAGGTTTTCTCTAATTGCAGATCTTCTCCTTGCCAATCTGCTGAGTGATCGGGTCTTCCTGGTAGAATGGCCTTATTTAACAATGTGGATACCAAATAAAGCATCCTTCTGATTTTGCAAATTAACTGTTGAGTGCCGTGATTTTGCCTTCTCTTAGATATTGGGAGTTCTCCCGATCACAGAGCACCAATTGATACACTTGTGGAGTGCCAACCAATTTGTTTTTGTCTTCCTGGTAGGATGTCTGCCCTTAATATGGTATCATTATCTCCTGACAAAAGTGCCAGAAACAGCAGTCTTAGGCCCCTTTCACACTTGCGGCACGGGGCTCCGGCAGGCTGTTCCTGTGGGTGAACAGCTTGCCGGATCTGTGCTACCGCAGGTGCACGTGTGGGTCCGGAATTACGCTCCGCCCCCGTTCACTATAATGGGGGCGGGCCCCGAATCCGGACGCAGCACGGCAACCCCTGCAGAGAGGCGGCCGGAACGAAAATACAACAATGTGCTGCAGGTGTGAAAATAGCCTGAGTCAGCTAGATGTTCAAGCACTTCTGTCTGAGGAGGTGGGCACTGGATATTCAGAGGACCTATAGACAGGGAAGGTAGAGGGATGGCAGGAATGAAAGCACAAGTCCACTTTCTACATATATTAGTATTACACAAGAAGATAAGATCAATAAATACAATGTAAGAAACTAATTATTTTCAGGCTCCGGAGACTGGAGGAATTCGTAGGGGTCTGGAATGTCTTGCTGTTCACCAACACTGAGACGGGAAGGGCTACCTATAGTTAAAATAAAAGAGTACAAGTTTAAAATGTATCCATACAGGGGCCTGCTTGAGGGCTGCCTGAGGGAGTGTCCATTCCCTTTTTTATTTAATTGCTGACATGGCTATTTTTATTACGTCACCTTTTCATGAATGTGTCCCTGTAAGAGCACAGGAAGTACATTCATGCAGACATGTTCCCATGTTTGCATCAAAAACAGGAGGGAGTGGTTACGTTTGCCTCAAAACACATGGACAATGGAGAATCAAAGGGAACCTCACTCCTGACAAGCAAACATCCATCTCTTCATTATTAAGTGTACCTTTCTCACAACCACATGTAATTGCCACCAGCAAAGTACAACACAACAATACATCATCACAAATCTGAATCTACAAGTTATGGCTATAGTATATTCACATTAAGTCACTGGTACTGTTAATGCTCCATATGGCCTAATGCAGACGCCAGTAAGTTCTGTCCGTGTTGTATGTAAAACTGGACCAATTTAAGTAAATGGTGCAAGTGACACAAATTTCTGGCATGGACAAATGGAGACGCTAGCAGCATATACCACTCTCGCCTGTTTTAAATTCACTGATTTAAATGAATGGGTTCAGAAAAAAAAAATGATTGTACCCAGACACCATATGAATGTCCAGATACACCCATGTTTTGCGGACAGATATCTTAACTGACTAATGATTCAGGCCCTAGGGTGCCCATATATAGAGCAGTCAGGCCACAGGATCCACATGCAGAATGCCATTAATTGCCGGGCTGCACTGTGTATGAGTACCCTAAAATAGCATTTAAAAACCAGCTCTGAATTGAATGCATTACACATCCCTATGATACACGATCCATGTTTGACTGGGGGACCCGGCTGCTGTGACCTCCACTGATCATGATAATAAAGGGGCTGCAGCAATCCTCTCTGGATGCTGTGTCCAGTGTGGCAGCTCATCTCCATTCAAGTAGGCATGGCTGAGCTGCAGCAGAGGTATAATACCACACACAGCACCCCCTCTCATTCATGTGCCGAGTCTTGTATAAACTCCAAGGGGGCACAGCTCGTCATCCATGAGGTCTCACTTGTTGGACTTGTTGCACACTGATGCCCCCTTAACAGTAGGCTCCAGTCTAAAATCAAAGATGAATTAACAATTTGTTTTCCCGGGAGCTGCTTACCTGCAGACTGTAAATACTACATATCAGCATCATCATTTTCCAAACTACACACAATAGTGGCTGACCCTGGCACATTTTTCTCCACGTATTAATATTAATGGCCTGGGAAAATGAGTGTCGGACTTAATCTCATTTTAAAATAAAGGGATCTACTGACCACTGTTCTGGCAGCACGGTGGCTCAGTGGTTAGCACTGGTGCCTTGCAGTGCTGAGTTATGGGTTCAAAACTGACCAAGGACAACGTCTGCATGTAGTTTGTATGTTCTCCCTGTGTTTGTGTGGGTTTCCTCCAGGTACTCCGGTTCCCTCCCACACTCCAAAAGACATCTAGATTGTGAACTCCATTGAGAACAGTGAGTGATGATAATGTCTGTAAAGCACTGCAGAATACTGTATGTCAGCGCTATACGAGTAAATTGAAAAAAATACACAACCATGTACAAAGTGCCCATCTCCTTGCCTGACTAGATTTTGCAGATTTTGAACTTTTGAAATGAAACTTGGCTTTATTTCTGTCCACATACAAGTTAGTGTCACAATAGGGGTATGATTGGATCTGTCTTTGTACGGAGAGTGTTATAGCAGGTTAATGAATTTACAGCATGAAGTTGGAGGACCACTTAAAGGGGTACACAGGGCCTGTGGCTAAAATGGTTCTTTCAAGTAATGTGTGTAGAGAAGACAGTATGAGCAGTACTTTCTGTCACTCTGCCGATTCTGAGATCCCAGCTGGATCACTTCCTGACTGGCTGCAGGTTCTTCCTTTCTTCCTGCATAAAGTAGATATAGTTTCCAGGAAGAAGGAAAAGTGCATTCACTCACAACATTTCAGCCAGTCAGGCTGTCACATGATCCCAGCCATGATCGCGGAGCAACGGAAAAGTAAGTACTGCTTAACCTCTCTAATCTCTATGGGTTAGCTGAGAGAGCGGTTTTAACTACAGGCCCTGAGTACCTCTTTAAAGCTATTTTCACATCTGTGGCATGGATTCCGGCAGGCTTTTCTGGCAGAGAACAGCCTGCCGGAATTCTCCAGATCCAGCACTGCCAGATGCAAGTGGAATGCCCACTGGCTCCATAAACTATAACAGTAGTCCGGCGAGATCTGGCTGCAATCCAGCAAATATGCAGAGAATCGGCCAAACAGAAACCACTGCACACTGCAATTTGTGTCCAGACGATTCCCGGCATTCTCTGCTGAAATTGACGGCCGGATTGCAGTGATGCAGATTTGAAAGTAGCCTTAGTTCTACCCACACTCAAATAATATAACTGTGATAAAATATTTACTATAATTATATATTTTTTTTGTTTCAAAATGTCAAACCCTTCAATCTCTCTTCTCCTCCAAGTGTGGTCATTTCAGAACCGGACTGGAGTTCTTCTTAAAATGTAAAAATAAGTCATGGCAAAAATATATCTATGCTTTAAGGTAGAGAAAGTCTTCTTTTTGCATTTCAGTCAGCAAAAGCAGAAATTCACATTCAGAGCATGAAATAAGAAGGCATAAAGCTAACCAAGATGATGATGATCTCTTTCCGAGTTGTTGGATAAAGAACTTATATTGGAAGACGGTCTAGATCCAACTCTGTCATTGTGTACGTCATGAAAGTCGTGCAAGAGTTTAGCTGCGTCATCTAAGTTAAGATGACCATCATCGTGGTCAAGCTCCTTCTTCACTTTTCCTAATGGTTTACATAGAAAGGGAAAAAAAAGTTCCTTTAATATTACACATGGACAAAGCCTAGTTAATGGATATTTGTAACAAGAAAGTACTGAAGGATCGATCAGAAAAAGCAACTGTTATATTACACATATAAATGTGCAGTGTGTACATACCTAGGGAATTCAGCATGGACATTTCAAGAGATACATCCGAATAGGCCTTCATGGACATAAAGTCAAGAACAGAATTACTGCCATCACCCACAGATTCTCCAATCTAAAGTGGTGGAAAAGTAAATGAACTTTACAAGCCTGCAATAACAATTGTAATTAAAAGTGTATGGGAACGAGCCGTCCCATTGAAATGAATGGGGCGGGTTAGGTGTAATTACAACTGCTCACCGCTACTGATGTTACGGCGAGCAGGTAAACAATGAAGAAGAGGCAGCGCTGGCACGGCGCGCGCCTCCTCTTCAAACAGCTGATCGGTGGTGGTGCCGGGTGTCGGATCCCCGCCGATCTGATATTGATGCCCTATCCTGAGGATAGGTCATCAATAAATATAACTCGGATAACCGTTTTAAGTGAGAATACCCCTATAGGTTACAAAAATCAGAAGATTAAATGTAGAAATTACTGAATATTTTTTCCACAATCTTTTTTCTTTATATATCAATCTACTCAGCTCCTCCTGCTCTGTAACATGCTGCCTGCAGATTATTCTATGTTCGCTATGACAGGTCCTCTTTAAAAGGTTGTTTGCTTTTTTACACTGATGACCTATCCTCAGGATAGGTCATCAATATCACAACGGTGGGGGCTGACCCTTGGCACCCTACTGATCAGCCGTTTGAAAAGGCGAGCAGGTAAACAGTCAAGAGAAAGCAGTCCTCCCACGAGTGCTGTGGTCTCTTCAAACAGGTGATCGCTGAGGGTGCCAGGGATAGATCCTCAATATATATATATATAAAAAAAAAAAAAAAAAAAAAAAAAAAACACAGACAACTACTTAAAGGCTAGGGCTATATGGCACCTTTTGGTCATGCAACAAGATGTCGCATTCTGACATCGCATGTAATGACTGCTGGCGACTGATTACAATGTCACATGAAACTGCTGGATTTTTGGTCACACAGGTTTTGCTCTTTTCCAGAATCGGCACACTGCCAGTTCAAAATTTATATGCAATACCACACTTAGCCCAGCTATACAGGATATGTAGCTGAACAGAAAGACATCCAGTTGGGACCTGAGCAGAAGATCCTGCAGGTGGTCTGAGCGCTATGGAGGGCTACGCAAGTACAGACTATCTTCCTCCTACAGGTCAGCGCCCAGCAAGATTTCCAAGATAGCGCTAAAGGAACACTTCTTAGAAATGAACGTTAAAAGTAATCTAGAAATATAGTTGCCTTCATTGTTTTTAGGTCTGTAGAATTTTTCTTTGCATAACATGCATATTATTAGCATATACTATCTGACTCCGAACCACACCAGAAAGGCAGTGGTAGATTAGGGAAGTTAATAAGTGCCTAAAGAACTGGTGTAGGAAGGAGGGATTTGGGTTCCTGGAGAACTGGGCAGACTTCTCTGTCAGCTACAGGCTCTATTGTATGGATGGGCTGCACCTTCATGGGGAAGGGGCAGCTGTTTTGGGGGAGGAGATGGCTAGAAGGTTGGACAAGTGTTTAAAGAAGACCTTTCACCACTCCTGACATGCCTGTTTTAATACCTTCATGCATTCCCCATGTAATAACAATTCTGGAGCATCTGTTCTTATGGCTCTATGTTGCGCCATTCCTTTATTATTGCAACTAAAAGTTATGAATGAATTATTAGCCTTCATTAAGGGTACAGAGGGGAGGTAACCAGTTGGAGGGTGTACTTGCACAGACTGACTCTATCCAATCAGTGCTGCCATTGTCAGACTGTGCAGGTACACACCCCCAACTGGTTACCTCCCCTCTGTACCCTTACTGAAGACAAATAGCAATTCATTCATAACTTCTAGTAGAAATAACAGAGGAATGGCACAACATAGAGCCATAAGAATAGATGCTCCAGAATTGTTATTACATGGAGAATGCATGAAACTATTAAAATAGGCATGTTAGGAGTGGTGAAAGGTCCTCTTTAAACTAGGGACTGGGGGCAAGAGTAATTACATTATAAGAGAGGAAGATAGTGCAGATAGAGACCTGGAGCAAGGTAATGGAACTGGGGGAGGAATGGAAGGAGGGACTAGAACAGTTCAGAAGGAAAGGTTTAGGGTAAAAAAAAAATATACATAAACCTCTTAATTGTATGTACACTAATGTCAGAAGCCTGACTAATAAAACTGGTGAACTGGAATTAGTGATGTGTGAGGAGGACTATGACATAGTGGGAATAACAGACATGGCTAGATGATAGCTATGACTGGGCAGTTAACGTACAGGGTTACATTCTGTTTAGAAAGGATCGTCAAAACCATAGAGGGGGAGGGGTCTGCCTTTATTTAAAGTCCTGTCTAAAGCCCACACCGGGAAGATATAAGTGAGGGACATGAAGACGTGGAGTCACTGTGGGTAGAAATACACGGAGGCAAAAACAATAATGAAATACTAATAGGAGTTTATTATAAACCACCTAATATACCAGAGTCCACAGAAAATCTACTACTAAATTAAATAGACAAGGTGGCAAATTATAATGAGGTAGTTATTATGGGGGACTTCAACTACTCAGATATAGACTGGGAAACTGAAACCTGTATATCTCATAAAGGAAACAGGTTCTAGGCAATAACCAAAGACAATTATCTTTCCCAACTGGTTCAGGACCCGACTAGAGGGGCAGCCATACTAAACTTATTGGTACTAGCCAACAGACCTGACAGAACAAGAGATGTGCAGGTTGGGGGACATCTAGAAAATAGTGATGCTAAAATAATATCTTTCCAATTGTCATTCAAAAGAATTTCTTCAGGGGGGGACCAAAAATACCAAACTTCAAAAAAGCAAAACTTGACCAGCTAAGAGAGGCCACTGGCCTAACTAACTGGGACAAAGTCCTCAAAAATAAAAATACAGCCACAAAATGGGATAATTTCAAAAGCATCCTAATATCTAATTGTGAGAGGTACATATCTTGTGGAAATAAAATGGTAAGGAACAAGAAAAAAAAAGTGGATCAATGAAAATGTAAAGCAAGAAATAAATGACAAAAATAAATCATTTAAATCACTAAAACAGGAGGGGAGCGAGGAAGCACTGAAAAACTACAGCTGGTACAACTTGCACTATGGCTAGCACAGTTACCAAATTTATATTGTACTATTTGTAACTAGGAGATTCCTTTCAGCAAAATGTCCATATTCACTTTGTAGACAAAAATTCTCCAGACTAAACCTAGCCCCCTCCTCCTAAATTTCAGAGGGGGAGAGGGAGAATACATGGCTGCAGCCTGAGAGACCAATCCACTGCTTTTCTATTTTATTTTTGATGGTCTCCAATTGTGATATCTTACAAAACTAGAATAAAAAACATATATCAGGAGATTATTTAGGATTTGTTGGCTTGTTTTTTTATTCTGGGTTTAGTGTCCCTTTAAGTACTGGTCTATTTTGGGCCTTCATGGCCAAGTGATTTCTTTATAAGATGGGAGATATCCATTTGACTTTATATAGAGACTACTAAAAACTGTACCTGTTTTAGTTGATAAAGAATTTTGGAATGATCTCCTTCCGTTATTTGATCCAGCATGTCATTTACCATTTTTTTTGCATAACTACCACAGTCTTTAACAAACTCTTGAAGGCTAAAATAAAAACATATAAAATATTTAATGTAACACCGAAACCAGATATTTATAAGGCTTAAAGAGGACCCTTCATGGGTCCAGACACTGTTAAATAAGTACAAGGTTATGTAGGGCATGTAGGATGGAGGTCATAGCACTTACTATTTTTTTCAGGCGCCGCTCCGTTCGCCCACTGTAAAATTCTTCCGCCGGCATAGCATCGGAACAGGGAGGAGGAGACGCCAGGGTTTCTCAGTGGGCGTCTCCTTCTGCCTGGCTGTAGCGCTGTCCAATTGCAGCAGAGAGTGTCACAGCCGGGAAGAAGGTGAGCTTTTTTTTTTTTTTTCTCCCTGGCTGTGACACAACTCAGAGGACACAAATGCATTTTAACCCCTTAGTCACATAATTTTAGCCGTAAGGACCAACAATATTTTCCCATTTGTATTCCAGCAGTCATAACTTTTTAATTCTTTTCTTCTATTTTTTTTATTTTGCGGGATTAGATCAGTCCAGAACATTTAAAGGGGTTGTCCCATGAAAAATATTATACCGTTTCAACCCAGCACCTGGAGCTGAATACGTTTGCAATTGCATTTAATTAAAATTTTAGCATAGCTACTGAGTTATTCAATAAAATGTATCTGTACAGCACCACCTGCTGCTTGTTTTTTTTCTTATTTCTTTGACCTGCTCACTCAGAAGGCCGCACATGCTTAGTTTCCTACTTCAACTGCCTCCTAAACTATGACAGGGAGAGTATGGACATGCCTCTTTAGCTACAGCAGAAAAGGCACTCCTCTTGAGCTGTCAGCTTGATATAAATCTAGCAGAGAAATCAATGGGGAGATCTCTGGATCCATATGAGGTACAGGGCTGGTTCTAGCTTTGTTAGAAAGAGGTTGTCATGCACTATATGATGCCCGATTTTCATTTTTTACATTAGTCAAGGGATAACCCCTTTAACTACTTTTCCCACAGCGCAAACTGAGCTTGGGCAAAACAGTTAGGTGGTTAAAGAGGTCCTATCCAGGTCTCCAGCAATGACTCAGAGACTACATGTTCCTGCTGCCACCAATTAGTGAGGGTAGCAGTAAACTCAGTGGTGTTGACAAGTCCTGGATGGAACTGGGAAACACGGGACCTATGAAGTGGCGGCATTAGAGTTGCAGGGGACTAGTAAGTGAAGTATTCCTTCTTTTATTATTTTTTTAGCAATGCAAACAGTCTGTAAAAAATGTAATGCTGCTGAATAACCCCTTTAAAAAAAAAAAAAAAAAAAAAAAAAAAAAAAGGGGCCTGTGGGTGCTGTAATGGTTAAAATAAGCTTTGCCTAGTGGTGATGTATGCAAACACTGTCCCAGTTTTAATGAGCCTCACCTCTGGTGGGTACCCCATTGAGTTGTTATATATTTCACAGGATAATTCAGTGCTTTGTAATATACCATGTTTAAAAAATAATAATTAAAAAATCAATATTTTAAGTGTAAAAGTGTAACTGTCATTTCAGTTTATTGTCAATATTGTTTGGGGACAGTAATTTTTAAGCACTTTTGAAATATACAGTGCTTTATTAGGGAAAACAAAAAAACAGCATGTGATAACTCTCCTTACAGCCATTCTGAATGTTGCCAAGTAGAGTATGTCTTTAGCATCTACTGAAATGCTGAACATGGCTGTGAAAAATACAATAGTGGGCTTCTCAGCCAGCCACTTACTTCACTATCTCAGCCCCTGGCTCCCTATCTGTGCCCGATCAATTTGTGCCTACAGTGGGGAAAAAAGTATTTAGTCGGCCAAGGAATGGACCAACATACCAGCAACAGTGTGCGCCAACCTTGTGAAGACTTACAGAAAACGTTTGACCTCTGTCTTTGCCAACAAACAATATATAACAAAGTATTGAGATGAACTTTTGTTATTGACCAAATACTTATCTTCCACTATAATTTGCAAATAAATTCTTTAAATATCAGACAATGTGATTTTCTGGATTTATTTTCTCATTTTGTCTCTCATAGTTGAGGTCTACCTATGATGTCAATTACAGGCCTCTCTCATCTTTTTAAGTGGGAGAACTTGCACAATTGGTGGCTGACTAAATACTTTTTTCTCCACTGTATATGACTTGCTGCCAGTACTGATCACTGGCAGCTTCTGCTCTTCTCTGTTAGTTACTGAGCGCAAGGAAGAGAGAGGTGACAAGGACTTTAGCAATCAGCAGAAAAAGGGGCAGCAAATCAGGGAGGGATGGATACAGGCAGAGATGGTTATGGAACATGTAGGTTATGTCACATGTAGAATGGTGCAGTAGTGAGATAAGAGGCAGGCTGAAAAATTACAATTACACTTTAACTGTGATTTCCATTTTCCCATAAATTAATAGTACAGACAAATTTAACACTCTGTAATATATCTTATGAGATAAAATATTTTTCTTCCCTTCTCTCCTGCTCTCGAATTCTCTTTACTAACTCTTAGTTAACTGTCCAAATCAGTTTTCAGTGAAGGATTAGATTACATAGATGTTTATGGAGAGAGGAAGGGGAGAAGCAGAAGGGAGAGGCTGCTGTAGATGGGCAAGGGCAGAGATACTGCTGATGTCGTGATTTCCCATCTTCATTAATTGCTAGATCCACCTTTAAACTGCTCAGAGATGCTGTATAACGCCTTCCATCACTGCTGCTGCTTCTGACGTTTTGCTACAGAGACACGGGGAGTTGAATATCCTGTTTTTTCCATGTCCTATGTATCAGAGACATTGTAGCAAGTAGTCTCCACCAGCTCACAGAAAACGGAGAATTACGGACAGATATTACACAGGGGAAAGCTGCTAAACAATACCATATACATGCCCTATATTATATTTTTTATTCTTTATTCTGAAAAACTACCTGAAACAAATAGTTACACTTTAAAATATAAGAATTAAAAAAATAGTAGCAAAATTAAAAACAAATCAAAACAATACAAACAATGCTCATTTATCCAATCCCTTGATGATCCAGCACAGATGGAGTGGTGTACAAACTCTTTGTATACCAGTGGCTGACATAGCACTACTGCAGTGGCCTCAGCAGTCACGTGCTGAACTCTGGCAAACTCATGCAAGATATCAGTAGTACGCCACTTGACCATTGATGCCACTGATGGCTGCAGTGGGCATGTACTGGCTGCTAGTGAAAAAAAGCCTTGGGGGACAGTAAGCATGTCTCTGCTGGATTGGCAGGGACAAGAAAAGTATTTATCTTTTGTTATTTTATCATTTTTTTCAAAAAGGTAGGATAAACCCTTTACTTTACTTGGCCTAATTAAAAAAAAATACTCTTACCTAAGAGCACACTGTATCCCTGTGTCATCACCATAAGCGGCGTACATTAGTTCCATCTCATCAGGCTTCAGATCAGTGAAGAGAGTATTATTTTGTAACGACAGGGCTGTACTGGTACTGTTAAGAAATGTGACTACAAAAAACAAATGTACATAAATACACACAACTGCTATATATGAAAAAATAAAATACCACCACATAATTAAGAAACGAAAGTGTTACAGCATATTATAACTATAAACAAGGCTTTTATACCAGCTGTTTTTCAGCAAATTATACAATATTAAATACTAATATAAAGTCAGAAACAAAATAAAAAATAACTAAATAAAAGGTCAGAACCACTTTAATTTTTTTTTTTTTTTTTACAGGTTTTAACCTATGGAATACTTTTAGCAAACACGCTTTCACATTTTCTACTAATAGTACAGTTTTAACAGACATTTTAGAAGGTTGCATTGCACTAGAGATGCTCTTAGCTCTATGGTCAGCCCCCTGGTGCTCCAACGGAGTAATTTACATAAATATAAAATGTAATGCATCTCGGCCATTACTATCCCTTTATACAAAAGAATTATATTGTTTTACTCAGGGTGATCAACCCTACAAAGCAATATGCCTG
This sequence comes from Rhinella marina, assembly GCA_900303285.1. NCBI lineage: Eukaryota > Metazoa > Chordata > Amphibia > Anura > Bufonidae > Rhinella > Rhinella marina. Next base: position 43,137 of record ONZH01015497.1, on the reverse strand, counting down.
GTTTAATAAAGTTGATCATGCCGATACAGGCTCTGTCACACATTACCATCCAATCATGAACCTTTTGGTCATTCTTATTTCAATGAAAGTAGATGCTATCCAAACTATATCAACATATTACTGCACCTCTTGGCAAATTGTCTAATATGCTTGCCTGGGAAAGGGACACTAGACAGGTTTGGGTGACCCTTTGGAAGATACAGTCAATTTGAACCCCATAAATCCCAGTATACTGTAAACCAGTAATGTCTGATACTCGTAATAGGAGATCACTTGCAAAGTTTGTAGTTTAACCCACTAACTGTTGGAAATGTGGGTGCTGTATTGTTCAGGTGACAGGAAGAATCTTTTTGATCACTTACATAAGCCTTCCACAAAAGAAACGGTCAAATCTGTGAGTTTTTACGCAATTACTGCTAAGTAATTTTTATGCATTGTTTTTTCATCACACAAACAATATATAAAAGTAAAGGTGATGTCATTGAGAATAGAACATGTATATATGTTAAAAAATGAAACCTACATTATTACATGGTTGTCAACACTTTTTCACATTACTGTTTTTGTCATAATATCACAGCTTTTATTAAAGGGGTATTCTCATCTTAGACAATGGGGGCATATCGCTAGGATATGCCCCCATTGTCTTATAGGTGCGGGTCCCACCGCTGGGACCCGCACCTATAGCCAGAACGGAGCGGGGAGCGCTGCGCCTGGTGGTGGCCGGACCCCCGGAAAACTGGGGTCCTCCCCGCGCCGCTCATAGGAATGAATGGGAGCCGGGCCGTGCATGCGCGGTCGGCTCCCATTCATTTCTACGGAGCCGACGGAAGTAGCCGAGCCAGCGCTCGGCTATTTTCGGCGGCTCCATAGAAATGAATGGAGGGCGGCTGCGCATGCGCAGTGCGCCCTCATTCACTTCGGGGGCTCCGTTCTCGATGTAGGTGCGGGTCCCAGCGGTGGGACCCGCACCTATAAGACAATGGGGGCATATCCTAGCGATATGCCCCCATTGTCTAAAATGAGAATAACCCTTTAATAAATGTATTCCACACTCACTAGTCACTTAACTGATCACTACATTTTTTCTACAATCTTCATGCAATTCATAATATATGGTCGCTAATTTATAAGTATATGTCTTTCCGATAACTTGCTCAGCTCAGAGATCTTAGTTATAAACCAATAATTTAAAATAGATTATTAGTATATACAAATCAAAAAAAAACAGACGTAGCAAACTTGGTGGCAATCTAAACATTTTCACTAAAGATCTTAATTGTTTCTTACCTTTATGTCTGCGATCATCTTTAAAACCCAATGTGGTAAAGCTAGGTAAAAGTTTGCTTGATAGAGAACTTAAATCGACTGGATGGGTTTCTTCATCTATAATAAAAAAAAAAAAATAATATATTGGGTGCAGACTAGTAGCTTTGTAGTAGATAAAACGTAATGTTTAATAATCAATTAAAATTAAATCACCCTTAGAATATCAAAATAAAGAAAAAATAGAAACAAGGTTTAAGGTGCTCGGCGGCACCCATAAAGTAAAACCACTTTGTCCTACCACACCAACAGGATGTTCTGGATGGTCAACAGGTGTCCGTGGATGGAGAAAGGACTGGTCAGGCCACAGATGAATCCAAGGTGGATGGAAATTATGGACAGGGTGGAGAAAAACTATCCCTAGTTATGCCCTGGGGGGTGCTACCGCTGGCCCTAAATGCCTAACCACGGAGTACCCGCCCTGACAAGGGTGACCCCGTCCGGAACCTGACCCTAAAATAAATGCGCCGTATAAAGCCCTACTACTACTTCCCTACATGCATGTTTCATTCAATACTATTAAAACTCCTCAGGGGACAAAATAAAGCAGCTGGACAAATGCTATAATATATGGAAGCTGTTAGCTGAAATGCTAGACAAATCTTTTGTCAGCACCAATTTGAGACATACTTTTGAGATTAAAAATTTCGTAACTCGTTTGACCCGGGACGTCATTTATAAAATCACATGTATTTGCCCCACAAGGAGTATATAGGCAAGACTAAATGTGAATTACGTCGCCGCATAGGTGAACACCTGGGTGATATTGAAAATCAAAGGGATACCCCAGTCTCTCGTCATGTACATGCCTGTCACCAGGGTAATCCTATGAGCATAAGAGTGATGGCCATTGAGGTGGTTAAATTTCCAACTAGAGGCGGGTACTGGGATCGACTGCTGTTACAAGAAGCACGCTGGATCTTCCAACTCAGAACAGTCCTTCCGTTAGGCCTTAATAACCAGTTCAATTACAGCTGTTTTATTTAGGAATTGTATACCCAGGAATTCAGCCCATTTCTGAGCCCCCTTGGGGTCAACCTTTTGCCTCTATTATCCCCCTTTTTCTCCCCCCCTCCTAATTATTTTTTTTCCTTATTTGTTATATTATCCCTATTTACGTCAATTGAATTAATTTTTCTTTACATATAACCCGGTATCATCAGGATATTTGTATGGTCCTAATGTGTAAGCCGATAGGTCGTATATATAGTGTATGGATTCCACTTTTCTCTTTCATATAGAAAGGTTCCCTTTATTTGTTGTTATGTACCAACTGTTCAATTTAGGACCGATGAGGTCAAGAATCTCGTCTATGAGATGTTTTTCTGCCAAAAATGCCATGTATCAAACAAGCGACGCCCCACATCATGGGCACCGCTTGTGATCCGTGCTGGGCTGGCGTCCTGGTCGCCCAGCAACGGAATCACGTGACCGCATCTTCGTCTGATGCGTGCGCAAGGTGAGGACACTACTAAATGGTATCAGCATCCTCATGCTGCGCTCAAAGCCTCGCTCTCAGCCAGCCCAGCGTTTAAATAGACTCGGGCTCGGCGGTCATACGAGGCTCATACCCGTCCGCAGGTGTCTCATCTGAACTTGCCAGCAGTTCAGGGAATGGGGTTTCATCCGCTATACATTAATGCCATCACAGTATATATAGCATTGCCCTAAGCCTCCAAGGCACTTTGACTTTATCTAGCATTTCAGCTAACATCTTCCATATATTATAGCATTTGTCCAGCTGCTTTATTTTGTCCCCTGAGGAGTTTCAATAGTATTGAATGAAACATGCATGTAGGGAAGCAGCACGCTAGGGCTTTATATGGGGTGCATTTATTTTAGGGTCAGGTTCTGGACGGGGTCGCCCTTGTCAGGGCGGGTACTCCGTGGTTAGGCATTTAGGGCCAGCAGTAGCACCCCCCAGGGCATAACTAGGGATAGTTTTTCTCGACGCTGTCCATAATTTCCATCCACCTTGGATTCATCTGTGGCCTGACCAGTCCTTTCTCCATCCACGGACACCTGTTGACCATCCAGAACATCCTGTTGATGTGGTAGGACAAAGTGGTTTTACTTTATGGGTGCCGCCGAGCACCTTACATAGTAACATATAGTTTATATGGCCGAAAAAAGACATCTGTTTCTATTTTTTTCTCTTTTTTTGATATTTTGATATTCTAAGGGTGATTTCATTTTAATTGCTTTATTAAATGTTACGTTTTATCTACTACAAAGCTACTAGTCTGCACCCCATATAATTGATTACGAGACTTTGGTGCAATTGCTGGCGGGTTAATCTTACGATCTTCAGCTGATTCTTTGCAATCATTCCACATACCGTATTTTTTCGGTTTATGAGACGCACAGAATTAAAAGACACACCTGCGTTTTACAGGAGGTAAATCAGAAAAAAATATTTTTTCATCAGACCCCCAGATCAGACCAAAAATAAAGTACTTACCTCTAATGCTTCAGATGCACTGGCATTCTGCACATCCAGCCGCTCTTCCTGCACTCACCGCTCCCTGGTCTTTTCCAGGCCTACAGTATCCTATGACCTGACATCTCACAGTGTCAGGTCATATTGCACGCACGATGTGCCGATGCTCCATGCAGTCAAGACAGTGCAGCCCCTGCCCAGAGAAGACCAGGGTGTGCCGCACTCACCCCTCCTGCATTCTAGTGAGCAATTCCATAATGGAAGCACTCATTAGTATTCGCTTTGCAAGAAGCACTGCCATTTTCCCCCCACTTTTGGTAATGGTAATTCACAAACAGGCCTGAGAACAAGTAAAGTGGTTTGTCAAGATTAAATAATATTTCCTATAATAGCTGCACAAGTACTGATGTAATTGTCTGCATTTCTAAGTATGTGCACGATTTCTCTCTGGAATAGCAGAAGACAATAAAACAATGGAACATCCATCATCCTGGAGAGGATGAAAAAGAGATCTTGAACATTAATGAGCCTACCTCTGCACCATTTTCAAAGTCACAGAAAATAATGCACTATAGGAATAGATGCAAACACTACATATGGACTAAGCCTTCACTCTGATGATAAAATCTATAGATAACCCCTTTAACCTTATACAGTATAACTGCACTTACCCTCTGCATCAGGGTCAGCGTTTACTACAGTGTAAATCAAATTGCCATCCACATTCTTTTTTAGGTACCCAATCTGGAAAAAAACAAGACACACAATCAGTAGCTGAACAAAACATAACATTTATTTCTCCTACTACAGACAATCAGAAATGTAGTTCTAGATATGAATTAAATCACCCTGTGATAAAATAATACACACAATTTCACAATAATATAATGAAGCATAGTTATAATACTTGGCGCGGTTCCCCAGATTCCCAGTCTCCTCTTCATTTCTATAGAACAGTCAACAGTTTCTCAGACACAAGACCCTGTTCTTGGATGGACCAGCTGAGAGCAAGGGGTCTGCCTCTGACTACCAAAGCATAGTGTGCACAAAGTAGGCTGAGAAGCTGGTGGCCATTATATGGAAATGAAGAAAAGATCATGAATTGAAGGAACAGAAAGATTAAAAAGGAGGACACACGGTATTTTAGTTATGCATCATGAATTCAATATGAAATTTTAAACGCGAACTGGAGGGTCACTTTGAAGAACATACCTTGCCGTTTGAATAGTTTCTGTTGACCTTGTCTCTGGCTTCATCTGCAGCATGTTCCACTAGAGCCAAGACATGTTCTTCAGCAGTGCTGTCTGTTAAACTACAAGCATTGCCTTCTGGCTCAAAAATACAGCTAAAATAAAGAATAAACACATAACATGCATCAGACCATGAAGGTAGTTACACAGTCATTTTAGGTGCTATTTTTATGCTGAGCAGATTATATATACATACATACACACACACACACACACACACTATGTTATGAAGAAAGGCTTGCATGCTCGAAACGCGTAAGCAACAGTGGTTTTAATATTTTTCTATGTTCAGAGTCAATAAAGGAATTCAATTTTATTTGGGTGCCAGATCTATCCACATTTTTCCTAGATCGAGATATGTTTTTTGGGAAAAGCTTCTATATAACTTCTAATAGACCATATTTTTGGGACTATAAAATGCACTTTTCCCCTCAACAAATGAGGGTCAGTGGCACTGCGCCTTATAGTCTGAATGCAGATGGGAGGTGCAGGGAGCAGCGAGTGAAGAACTGTACTGGCTCTACTCACCCTTCCTGGTCTTCCTCCGGACCCCGTTCTGCAGTGTGACCCAACGGTGTACACCGTCATCAGGTGCGACATCAGTTCACAGTGCAGCGCGGCCGGAAGAAGGGAAGGGAGCGGTCAGTGACCATCAGAGCCAGAGCCATTTTTTTATTTTAAATCTGAGGTCTCAGAGATAACCATATTACTTACCGGTAATTTCCTTTTCACGAACCCTCCATGACGGCATACCATGAGAGATGACCCGCCTCCTCCAGGAAGGGACAGGAAGCATAAATTTGACTCTCCTTCAGCCTCTCCTCAGTGTCTTTCTGGACCGGCCTCCTAGAGAGTCTATGCATCCATCCATTTACCTCTTTTATATATATATATATATATATATATATATATATATATATATATATATATTTTTTTTTTTTTTTTTTTGCATACCACACAACTTATCTAAGTGTTTGACCTAACCTTAACTTAACTTATACTGTGTCTATATTAAGTGAGGTTTTTTTTTTTAAGGGTGGGAAACCCCAATGCCGTCATGGAGGGTTCGTGAAAAGGAAATTACCGGTAAGTAATATGGTTTTTCCTCTTCACCCTCCATGACGGCATACCATGAGATTTAACATATTAACCTAACTAGGGTGGGACAACTGCCTGTAGGACCTTCCTACCAAAGGAAAGGTCCTGATTTGTCAAAGTGTCAACCCTATAGTGCTTTATAAATGTATTTGGGCTCGACCATGTTGCTGCCCTGCATATCTGTTCCATTGATGCGTTTGCCCTTTCTGCCCATGAAGTGGATACTGACCTGGTGGAATGTGCTTTTAAACCTGAGGAGATTTCAAGGTCCGCCGATTTGTAAGTTTCCACTACTACTGATTTTATCCATCTTGCTAAAGAGTCCTTAGTGGCCCTGTGTCCTTTGTGGGCCCCAAAAAACTGAACAAAAAGATAGTCTTTCTGAAAGGATTAGAAGCTTCCAAATATTGAAGCACCGTTCTGCGAACGTCTAAATTATGGAATTTTCGTTCTCCTTCGGACTTTGGGTTGGAACAAAAAGAAGGATCACTATCTCCTCTTGTCTATGGAAATTGGTCACTACCTTAGGAAGAAAAGAAACGTCTAGCCTGAACATGATTTTATCCGGCAGGACCTTGCAAAACGGCTCTGACATCTTTATAGCCTGGATTTCACAAACTCTACGGGCCGAAGTAATGGCCACTAAAAATAATGTTTTTAAAGTAAGAAATCTAAGAGAAATCTCCCCTAATGGTTCAAAGGGAGAAACAGTTAACGCTGAGAGGACTACATTAAGGTCCGAGGGTGCCACTTTAGGCCTGACCAAGGGTTTTAGACGGTCTGCGCCCCTCAGGAACCGAATTACCCAGGGATGATCTGCAATTTTTTTTATCAAATACCGAACTAAAGGCTGATATTTGAACCCTGAGAGTATTGGGGCGCAACCCTTTATCCAGATCTGACTGGAAAACCCCAGTATGGCTGGATAGAAAAAGAGTTCGTACTTATTCTTGATTTAGAACACCACATATCAAACTGCTTCCAAATCCTACAGTAAATTTTTGTTGTAACTTCTTTCCTGCCTGCCGCCATGGTGTCAATTATTGCGTCCGACAAACCTTTAGATTTTAAGGTTAACCTTTCAGGTTCCAGGCCGCCAGATGCAATTTTTCTACCTTCGGGTGAAATACAGGTCCTTGAGAAGGTCCTGCCTCCAAGGAAGAATCCATGGACTCTGAATGGACATCCTCTTTAATAACGGGAACCACGGTTTGTTTGGCCAGAGAGGGGCTATCAGTATTACGTGTGCTTTGTCCTGCCTTATTTTCTTTAGGACCCTGGAGACCAGCGGTATTGGCGGAAAGGCATATGCCAGCTGAAAACTCCACACTATGGATAGTGCATCCACTCCCGCATTCCCATCGTGTGGGTTTAGGGAATTTTTTAGTCTTTGCGTTTTTTACCGAGGCGAACAGGTCTATTTGTGGGAGCCCCCACATTTTCACAATTTGTTGGAAGACTTGTGGATTCAAACTCCAATCTGTGGCCCTCAATCTTACTCTGCTTAGAAAGTCTGCTCTTGTATTCAAAGAGCCTTTTAAGTGTAAGGGAAAGAAAGGTGTTCTTCTGCCCAACCAATTATATCTTTTGCTACCGTACTTCGCTCTACACTTCTTGTGCCCCCTGATGGTTTATGTAGGCTACTACTGTCGTGTTGTCGGATCTTATCTGGACATCCTTTCTCACCAGGTTTGGGGCTAGGGCTTTCAATGCCTCTCGTACCGCCAATAGCTTTCTCATGTTTGATGAGCGGTAGGATTGGAGTATTGACCATTCCTCCTGAACCGCCTGATGGGACCAGAAGGCTCCCCACCCCCACATACTTGCGTCTGTAGTGACTATTTCTAGGGGGCCTAGACTCCACGGGACTCCTCCCAGGTGAGCCGGAATTAACCACCATCTGAGAGATTGTTTCACCTGAAGGGGGATTTGAATCTTTAACTCTAAAGAGTCCTGCTTTTTGTCCCAGATTTCCAACATCCAATGCTGGAGAACTCTGGTATGGAACTGTGCCCATCTCACTGCAGTCATGCAGGCTGTGAGAGTTCCCAGAAGTTTCATTGTCTCCCTGATTGAGCATCTTGTGAGATTTATGAATTTTCCTACTTTCTCTATCACACCTTCTATTTTTTGCATGGGAAGAAAAGTTTTTTGATGAACCGAATCCAGGATTACCCCCAGATAGGTTAACCTTTGAGATGGGAGTAGACTGGATTTTTCCCAGTTCACTAACCATCCCAAATGCTGAAGAACTTGACATGATAGAGAAAGACTGTTTTCTAGATCTTCGAGAATCTCCTACAATCAGTAGATCGTCCAGGTATGAAATAACAAGGACGTTTCTTCTTCTTAAATGAGCCACAACTTCTGTTAATATTTTTGTAAAGACTCTCGGGGCAATAGTTATTCCAAAGGGGAGCGCATGAAACTGCAAGTGGCGTACTTCGCTCCCCAAGTGAACCGCAATGCGCAAAAATTTTTGCGCCCTTTCGCACATCGGTATATGGAAATAAGCGTCCCTCAGATCTATGGAAGCCATAAAGTCTCCTTCTTTTAGCAGATTTATTGTAGGCTTTATGGTTTCCATCTTGAACTTCTCGTATTTGATGAATCTGTTCAATTTTTTCAGATTGATAATGAGACGAAACTTTCCGTTGGTTTTTTTTTACCATAAATACAGTGGAGTAGTAACCTTTCCCTTGCTGTTCTAGGGGTACTGGCACCAACACGTTTTGATTTATTAATTCCCCAATGTTTTCTTCCAATTTTCCCTGAAGAAACTGGGACCTCTGAATTGGTGTTATCCTGAAAATGTCCCTTGGAGGAGGAAGACGAAAGGAAATATCTAAACCTTCTGACATGATGTTTAGGATCCAAGGATTTTCTGTAATTTTCCTCCATGAATCTAGGAAAAATGTTAGTCTTCCTCCTACCTGAAATCTGGCGTCATTGTTTTGTAGAGTCTGAGGCTTTAGGATTGAACATAAACCCCCTACCTCTACTACTTTTTTGACCTCTGTCTTTCTGCCAAAAGCTCTGTTTATCGGCTCTTTTTGTTTGGAAGGTAAAAACCCTTTTTTGATTTCCGAAAGGGAAATTTCCTTTTATTTGATTCCCACGGAAAGGACTTTTTTGTATCTGCCGCTTTCTCAAGGATAGACTCCAAATCCTGACCGAACATCAAGTTTCCGTGAAAGGGGAGGGCACATAACTTCATTTTTGAAGAAACATCCCCTGTCCAAGATTTAAGCCATAGAGCCCTTCTAGAAACTACTGCTAATCCTGTTGCTCTCGCTGTCATTCTGACTGACTCAGCTGTAGAGTACGACAAAAAATCTACAGATTTTAACAGGAGGTGAAAGGATTCTTTTAGGGTGTCATAAGTAGCTCCCCCTTTAATGAGAGACTCTAACTGAATTAGCCATCTTTTGAGTGATCTGGCCACCGCAGTAGATGCTAGATTGGGTTTAAATATAGCCGCCGCAGCCTCCCATGTTTTTTTAAGGCTGGAATCGACTTTTTTAATCCATGGGGTCTTTTAGGGACCCCATGTCTTCAAAGGGTAGAGCATTTAACCCCCTAACCAACTTGGAGAGGGACACATCTACCTTAGGACAAGAAGTTAAGAGAGCCTCGTCCTCTTTGTTAAAAGGAAGACGGCGTCTCATGGTCTTTGGAATAAATAACTTCCTATCAGGAGATTTCCATTCCCTTTTAACCATGTCAAGCATATTTTTATGTATCGGGAAAACTTTCCCTTTCCTTTGTTCTAGCCCACAGAACATTTCATCTTGCACCGACCTTTGAATTTTGTCGTCCGACAAATTCATGGTGGCCCGAACGGCTTTAATTAGTTCCTTAGTATCCTTGGACGAGAATAGGAAGCTTTTAAATTCCGAGTCAGAGCCCGACGAATCCTCCGAATCCTGGTTTTCAGAATCGGATATTTCCTCGGACTCTGAAGAGACAGACGGAATTAATTCTCTATGCGTTCTGTGTCTAGAGGTGGAAGGAGGAGAAACAGGCGCTGGGAAATCTGCCATCGCTGCACGCATTTCCTCCCTAATCACCTCGCGTAGTTCCTCTGTGATTGAGGGAACCAAATCTTTAGCCATTCTTGTAGTACATTTTTTGCAAAACTTTTTGTCATAGGCCTCAGGTAGTTTGCATGCACACATCATACATTTTCTAACTTTTGGGGTTGTTTTTTGCTTCTGAGAGGCATCCTTCTCACTCTTCAATCATACCAGAGAGAAAGAGCAAGAAATATAATAATATTAGTCACACATGCTAATACCCCACATGCTGCTTGAGTAAGAAACACTCCACTGGAGACTTACAACAACAGGTCCCCCAGAGGCATCCATCTGGCCGGATGCAGATTCCAACATACTGCCAGACCAGGAGCAGAAATGAAAATGAAGTTTTTATGCCCTACCTTCAGACCTCAGATCAGCGGGCGACTTCCGCCTTGAACTGCGCGCCCTCTTTCAAACACAGACATGCTCCCGACGTATGCCGGCCCTGCGATCCTCCTGGACCGCACCTGGAACGCACAACGCTACTTCCGCTGACGTCATCACCAGAGCCGGAAGTACCGGTTAGTGAGGGAGCTCGATATGCCGGAGGAACTCAAATGAGTGTCCGGACGCCGCACGGCCCTCAACACCCGGCGCAAGGTGTGAGGTAAGGATTTTCTGAGGCCCTGATACCTCCGTCTGCACCCAAAACTTCCCAACTAGGGAGCGGGCGTAGTCGATAATCCCTCGTGCGGCTGGGCTACCTATATCTTAGCCGCATCTGCTGCCCAGACAAAATACGGCCCTCATGGCACTGCCATGAGACATGACTCCTCTCCCCCTGGAAGGGACAGGAAGACACTGAGGAGTGGCAGAAGGAGAGTCAAATTTATGCTTCCTGTCCCTTCCTGGAGGAGGCGGGTCATCTCTCATGGTATGCCGTCATGGAGGGTGAAGAGGAAAATATGGTTTTTTTCTAACTTAAAAGGGGTTGGCCACCTTTCTGGTTACTGTTTATTAGTAAGTTCCATATAGTCATCTTACAAATACACTGCTAAAGTATTTGAAATTCTGTGTCATATTTCATATTTGCCAAGTCTTTTTTGCTGTCCATACAGAGGTCTTGTCCATAAAATGGCTGCTGATGGAGGATCATGTGACCAGGCAAAATCACCTCCATTCAAATGCACTGCACTTGCACTGTTGGGAATTGATTGCACATGTAATGTGTTTGAATTGAGGAGGCTGAGTGATGTATTTTGGTAACATGACTCTCCATCAGCAGCCGTATTACGGACATGACCTCTATGTGGACAGCACAGAAGATTTACCCAACATAACTTAAAATATAGCCAACAACACATAATATCAACACAGGTTATAATATTAGTAAGGGCCATATAGTCATCTTACATACACAACAGTAGGCGGAAAGTGGTCAACCTCTTCAAAACCACCCCCATGAACAGCTCTCAGTACACAGGGGTGGTGTTAACAGTGACTGATGGGAGTGGTATTATGTTAGAAAAAAAAAGCAAGATATAAATGTAGAAATTACAAGTTTTACTGAAACTTGTCCGACAAGACCATATATCCATCTGCTCAGCTCCTCCTGCTCTATAACATGCTGCCTGCCGATTCCACTACATTTTGTGGTGATGGATCCTCTGATGCATCGTGACACTAGTTGCAGCCAGGATCACAGGGTGGCAGTGACTCCTCTCCTTATCTTCAAGGTGCTAACCAGAGGCTTTCTAGGAAAGTAGAGGGAATCGTCATTGCCACCGATCAGCACTGGTAGCAGATAAACTGTTTCTGTATACTTACTGTCAGCACTGATCGGAGCAGCCTAGCTGGTCTCTCTATCTTCTCAGCACTAACCAAAGACACGGCAATCTGTACTGGCAGAAAGTGTACTATGTTCCTGTACACTTAATGTCAGCGCTGACCAGAGTAGCATCACTCCTCTCACGATCTTACCATCACTAACCAAAAACGTGCAAGAAAGGTAGAGGTGTGTGCACACAACTGTTTGCAGTGAGACACGTTGCATAATTATTTTTTTTACTTATTAACCTTACTTAACAGCACTGGCTAAGGTGCCAGAGGGAGACCAGAAGCAGACTGAAAAGCCTGCCTCTGTATCATACAGTTATCCAGTGTCTTCAGCATTCAGTAGCGTGCTGAAGACAGATTCTGCTAAAGAAGAAACTTTACATTTTTTTTAACAAAATGAACATATTTCTCTAATAAATTACATTGCAAAAAACACACACTCACTATGCATACATATTACAAACAAAATGACAATTACACCATATCAATTGCTGAGAATCCATTTAAAAATGACAACCAATTACTGCATTTGCTGTTGCCACTATGGTAAAAAAAAAGGTCAAGACAGAAAAACAGAAAACGCAAATATCTCTAAATGGAAACAAATATTTAACAGCTAATATGCTAATTGCATACCTCTGATCATCTTCAATGACCCTGTAAAAGTACAAAAAGAAATATTAAAGTTAAAATAACCATATGCAATACTACTAAAGATAATCAACACAGAATTGTGACCCTAATTTAGATGGAGGGGAAAAAAAAAATCTTCTGGAACTTTGAGATTGATTGACTGTCCTTAGGATAGTCCACTTGTATCAGACAGGTGAGGGGATGACACCCGGTTGTTAAGCATGCATACATACACACACACACACACACACACACACACTGAACCGCACCTGGTTTTGGCTCAAAAATCACGGACTGTGTGAAAGAGGCCTAAAGCTATCGATATTACAATTCTGGAAAATCCCTTTTAACAATCAGATATACTTTTTATTAGCCAGCCTCCATGCAGAAACATATATATTTATTGTCTACATAGCACAGAGCATAATAAAGTACCAAGAAACGAGTGAAAATGACAAGAAATGTCAGTCTGAATTATTACAAATGGGTTCATTACTATACGGTATAAATATAGGCAAGGTTCATCAGTGAAACACAGGCTGATAATGAGATTTTACCTAATTACTTCCTTGCTTGGCTTTTTAGATTTCTTAGTAATTTCTACAGGAGCTGGAATAGCAACTTCTGGCATAGGTTCCTCAACTGTGGTGTCCTCATCACCCAATATAGCAGCCTGCTGAGAAAAATCCATGTCCTGCATAAACGACATACTGCGCTTCAAAGCTAAAAGCCGTTCCTAGAATCAAAAAAGGACAGAGCAGCAGGAACTTTACATTTCCCTTCATAGCAAAATGTGCTATGATGGATGAATGGATGGGATGGCAATGGTGTTACCTCAGTCCTAAATGTTACTTTTGAATGCTCATGCGGCATGATTTTCTGATGACCATTAACACCAAATGGCAGGCAGACCAACTCAAAGCTCCCAAATGAAAAAAGAAAAATTAAAGTCTCAAGCTATAAAACTATCCAAGCACATGCAAAATAGAAACATTTCAAGGAAAAAAAAAAAGAAAACATACAATCACTACCTTGTTTGGACAAGCCCCCAAATTGGCAAAGTTTAAAATAAATAAATAAATCATACTCCCCTCTATCTCTAAAGCCATTCTCTGCGCCTCTGGTCTGCGTCCTCTCGTCGCTGCATACATCAGCGGTAGCGTGCACTTTTTTTTACCTTTTGTGCAGCTGCCTGTGTGGTTTTTTCTTTGCTTTTTTTCAATGGCATCATTTTGGGATTCATATAATTAATTGATTTTTATAATTTATTTTCCAGGGGATATGCAAAATTTTTTGAGGTTTTCTTTTTGCAATACAAATAACTAATTCTATTTCATGGGTTGTTATTATTGCAGCAGTGTCAAATCAGTTTTTTTTTCTTTACAGATTACTTTTAAGAGATAAAAAAAATAAAATCATTTTTACTAAAAAAGGGATTTATATTCTTTTTTGCAGATAATTTTTTATTTCATTACCCTAATGTAACATGTTACCTAACGCAACTCTTTCTAGACCTATAGTAAATTTTTTGTGTCCTTTTTTCACACTGCCTGAGGTTTCTGAAAGAGGCTTGCTCCTCTCTCCCCATAGACAACACAAAAATGCTCCACCAGTCCAAGGGTCTATGTGTATGGGGAAGTCAGGGGAGATAGCTGATGGCTGAACAAGCTTGTTCGGCTGACAGCCTATGGGCACCAGATTTCCTGCCCCTAACAAGTGCCGGTGATGGTACAGCATGTCAATCGGCGCTCATTCAGGCTCTGAGTATACCAATGTCTGTCCATATTCAGCTTGCATATATTAGCAGCCCTTCATCTGTTTATTTGAAGGGTGTGCTGCTGACAAATGACTATTGCTATGCCCACATAAAAGATGCAATCAGATGACAGATGTGAAATTATTAATTTGTTGGCTGATAGCTGGGAACTTGGTAATGATTACGAACAAACATTCTTAGTAATGTCTGTTCACACGATCATGAGATAATGCAAAGGGGGCTTTAGCTTTACCTGCCTGCTGCTGTGACGTAAACCTCAGTACTGCTGACATCTAAGGGCTAAGGATATGTTCCAATTTCATTGCTAATGAAAAACTTAAAATAAAATGAATGATGAGAAAAGTAAAAAATGGAAATATGCAGATATGCTTCATCAGCTTAATTGTTACCTTGCTCATCATCTTGAAGCCTGTGTGTAGCAGCTTCTTTGCCAACTTATAGTAGACTGTCTCTGGGCGGTTGTACGTCATGGCATTATCACACATAAGCTTAAAATCAGCCTGTGAAACAGATGTAATTCAAATATTACTTGCATACAACATTTCTGTGGTCACTGGTATCATTTAGCACAAATTTATTTTATGAAAAGTAAAAAAACAAATCTTTACTGGTTAGACAATATTGTGAGTGATGTTATGAGCTTGTTGGAGTAAAATATGCCTCTTGATAAAATTGTTGCATTTTGGCCAGCCTGTCTTCCACGGAAATCTGTGCCAGCAACGGGCTGGTGTAGATTTCAATTATTATACTTGTGATAAAAATTGTTTTTTGTTCTTAAAATCCTTTTCTTGTCCAATGAATTGGGGGGGGGGGGCCACAGTCTTGACTGCAGGTACAGAAACCACCACTATGAGGTGACAAGAAGTGATAAAAGTGTTAAGTGCCCCTACAGAGCTGCAGGAAAAGCAGAAGAAGTAAACTGCGGCAGCACAAAGTGCGAGAAAGCAGAGGAGATGCAAGAAACTATGAGGATAACACTCATGCAGGAACCTGCCTCATCCGGACTCTAAAAAACAATGGGTATGTCCCCCAATAGACTAGATGATAAAAAGTAAGAACAAAAGTCCATTTTTCTTGGTCATGCACTGAGCGAAAAAGTCTTGACCCTGGGACTCTCTAGAGAAGTCCTCAGGGGTGGGAATAAAGCTGAACATGGTAGTGGAATTCTGGCTCTGGGAAAGAGAAGATACAGGCAGGCAGGCAAGTTAATGGGTGCCATAGGTGATATTCCTTCAGTCACATGTTGCCCACAACCTAGAGCCAGGTCACCCCTTCAGTATACGCATGTCCCTGTGGTGACGGTGATAAGACAGGAAAGGCATTTTGGAATGGGCGACTGGATAGCTGGCGGGTCACAGGAAAGTAGAGATAAACTGTGCTATCTTTTCTTCTGGATAAAGGGAGACTAAAGCAGTGTTAGTACCAAACTGTGCTGCCACCATGGGTCGCCCTGTATTCCCAGAAAGATAAAATAAAAGGAAATACGATTATCCTGCCAGAATATAGCAGGTCTGCCTAAAACAGATTTAGCTCAGTCTCTGCAGAAGGGATATAGCTGTAGGAGTGACTTAATGTCGCCTAAGTTCAGCGGCTCTACCTAAGGTCAAGACTATGTCCTCCGATGCAGGACCACAAAAGTGATTTTGTAACAGATGTTTGGTTCCAGATTCTGAACTAACAAATTTTACAAAATATGTACAGATGCCAAGTCCTTATGTACAGGTTTATATATGAGCATCTGCGTATGCTAATGACTAGTGGTTCACATACCTTAAATTCTGTGATTGACTTGTACTCGTTTGCAGCTATTTTGTCTTTCATTGTACTAAAATCCATTGGATGCTTTATGATCATAAAATATCCAGGTGCAATTTGATCAGTGACAGGAAAAGCAAAGAAACCATGAGGATCTTTCCTAAATGTCAGAAAAAAACTGCATAATTAACAAGAAACAGTAAAGCAATGCACTTACAGATAAACATATTTTATAGTCAATACATGCCAATAGCGATTAACCTTCCTTCTCACAGTTCTCTTACCGTTGGAGTTGTCGGAGAAAATGTTCTAGAAGCTGTTGTATGGGAGTGCTTTCATTTTCTGCTACAACAGAGAATAATATCATTAATATTGTATTACCCACCATTCCAATCACTACATAGTACCAGTAACATTCATTTTCACCTGGATGGGTTCTGCAGGCTCTGACTGGACGGTCTGTAGGGGTTTCAACTTCTACTTTCTTCTCCGGTTCAAAATACTCCGTTTCCTCATCTGAATCACATTGTTCTTTTTCTCGCTTTCTCTTTTTCTCTTCCTTTAAAAAAAAACCCACAATGGGGGGAATTTATCATCATATTTGAAGTCAGTTTTGCTTGAGTCTGTGTTGCTGTACTTTATTCCACATTTATCAAATGTCTCATGTTACTTGACAAATGTGTCTCACTAACTGTGTGAATGAGGTATTAAACATAACACTTCTTTTTCTAGAAAGCCTACTCCAGTTTTTCTACTCCACCCTCCTCCTGGAGTGAGAGTGGGACTTTTTTTTTTTATTTTTAAAGAGACCCTATGATAAATCTGCAGTGAAACTCATTCACATAGTTAACCACACACGTTTCCACCTGTATTACATACAAAATTTTAGTGCAAAAGCCTGACAAACAAGACTCTCTGGTAGCACAGTGCACAAGTAACGCAGTCTAAGGTTACATTTACAGGACAGTTGTTTTCACGGTCTCCGAGCCGCATATTTTGCGGCTCAAATCCGTACCCATTCATTTCTATGGGGCCTCAAAAGAAGCGGACAGCACACCATGTGCGGCCCCGCAAAAAAAAAAAAAAAAAATAGAACATGTCCTATTCTTGTCCACAATTGCGAAAAAGAATAGGCATTTCTATGATATCCACGTATGTGCAGTCCACAAATTGCGGAACACACATGGGCAGGTATCAGTGTTTTGCGGATCCACAATATGTGGATCTGCAAAACTCAACGGTTGTGTGAATGTAGCCTTATTATGTATGAGCAATGTCATGGCCAACACTGAGGCTAAACACTGATGTATTTGTAGCATGACATCCTGTTTCAGCTGTAGCACCAACACAACTTTCGAGTGAATATTTTTACACCAGGTCCTTTTTCTTGATATATTTGTCGTTTGATACTTAAAGGGGTTGTGCAGGGGTTTTATACTGAAAAATGTCAGGTTGTGGTTAACTCATTTATTCATAAAGCCATTGGGACATTAGGTACTTTATTTACATATATTAAATCTTTATTAATGTATAAACTCAAAAGCTAAAGATGAAAAACCGTGTCTGCTGCTGCCTAGATCAGCTAGGGAGAGTGTTGGTGCATTCAACCGTACTATCCCTATATCGCTGTCTTATACTACACTTGGAATTCTTATCACCTAGGTAAAAGCAAGCTAGCAGCATGACAGACGTAAAACTACAGAACACTGCCCCCCCCCCCCCCCCCCGTTCTAAGTATAGGTGTGCTTTCCAAAGTTGTCCCAATGTCTGAGACGGGACAACCCTGTACTCATAAATGCAATGATAGTAAATAAAGAATTACCAGTCCCATTCATCTCCACTGTATAGACCTTTAGCCTGCCTGTCATTCAGGGTATGGGTACATGCAGCAGTTATGCACTCTCCAACACACCAGTTATATTGGGTCACCACGAACACCAACAGTGTCTGTATCCATTCACAACAGCAAATAAACATAAGGGCAAGAACACATGTAAATATCCATATATTTCAGCTACATCTTGGGTGATAGTTGCTATAGTTTTGTATGAGACTTCACTGTACCTGTGATTCCAAAAAAAGGCACAACGAGTATCATCACCAAAGCAATGTTCTTAGGGGGACTGTCTTCAATCACTTTTATGGGAGTTCCAAATATAGGAGGGTAAGCATGCTTGGTTGTTTTCAGACCCTTCTTAGAAGTGAATGGAGAGAGGCATGCACTAACACATTTCCATTCACAGTAGCCACAAGATGGAGGTCCGGGCACCTGCCTTCTTGAGATATGTGCAACCTCCCAAGGTGGAAGCCACATCTATTGGACACTTATGGCATATAAAGTTTTCAAAAAACTTTTGAGATGTCATTGAGACATATTGAAAGTTTTCAGTGGTGGAGGTCCGAGTGCTGAGACTCCCACCACTCACCATATGGTGGAGAAAAAGAGCTTGCATATTGTGCTCTTCCTCCTCGCTGCTGAGGGTGGAATCTAGACGGGCCCACAGATGTCTATTTAGCATGCCTCGTGCAGCGAGGAGAGAGACAGCGAGCACTTCTCTCTCTCTCCTCGTTCTAGTGATTTGGGGGGGTTCTTTATGACTAGAAACAATTAAAAAAAAATACAACTGCAAGTTGGTAGAATCTACACAAATGGTAAACCAACAGAACATGAGAGCAAACTGATAGGAAGGATGTAGTACCGGACACACATAGCTACGTTCATACCTTTCTCCGCCTCCTTTCTTCATCATCTACATGCTTATCTTTCTCTTTCTCCGATTTCTTTTTCTTTTTTTTCTTTTTTTCCTTATGGCGCTCACGTTGTTCATGATCGGAGCGATCATCATAGTAACTAGAATCATGTCCAGATCCAGAAAGTTCAGTCACTTCACTTCCTCCAACTTTCAGAACCAATTTCAGAGGCTTTTCTGAAGGCTTACCCACATAATCTGAAATATTAACATTCACATTAAGAGCCACACTTATCAACGCTTTTATAACACAATAGAAGTGTGTGGTGTAAAAGTTGCAAATTATGGTGCACGCCATATTTGCACCTTTTTCCACTTTTCAAAATAGCAGAAAGAAGTGGGTGTTACTTAGCAGGAAGGGGGGAGGCCACCCACAAGCAACAGATTTAAAGAAGCACTCTCGCAAAAAAATGTTATTCTCTCACCTGCTAGAAGGGTACATGGTGTAATCTGTAGGGAATATAATCTTCTTACCAGTGTCTGTATCTGTGAGTTATCCTCTGCCTTTTGATCCTCAGCTGTGTCATGTGACCAGCAATCTGACTATCCAAATAATACAGCATTTCTGACGAACAGCCTGCTAGATCCGATTAACAGAGGTGTAAACCTACCCTTAAAGGGGTTGTCCGAGTTATTTTTTTGTTCTTTATATGTTTCTAACTTGTCAGGTAGAACAACTTTCCCATATACTTTGTTTCTAAAGCTGCTGGTTTCTCAGAGTTGACTGAGGGTCACATGATCTGTGATGTCACCTTATCTCTCTGCTCTATGATGTTTGGTTCACAAGCCTCAGAGTTCAGATAACAGTCTGTACACCAGACGTCACTGGCCACGCCCCCTTTCTTTGCCCAGCTGCTATCTGCTCTCCCTGGTTTCCTTCAGATAAAACATTAACCCCTTCAGCCAGAACACACTGAGGGCTCAAGGCTTTAGAACAAACAGTAGCTGCAGCAGTGAGAGGAGACAAATGCTGGGCACAAGAGCTATAGAGGAATTGTACAAGAACAGGTAGGGAGAATTTCCTATGTGTATCAGCAGTGTCATTGTACAGCTGGGACTTGTAGTCCTACACATACAACATGCTGCTGAGTATTCCAGCAGACAGACATGTCACTCAGCACTTGTATTCATTCCCTTTGCAGAGAGGGGGGGAGAAGGGGGAGGGGCTGAGATTGTTGTTATTGCATGTAAACAAAGACCAGAAGAGAACCAGGGAAATTAGGAAATATGGATTTTTTTGCCTAAAACTTGCTTAACTTAGTTATATATTGCTGCCCATCAGATTTACAGTGCTATATTTTTTTTTTCATAACTCGGACAACTCCTTTAATACTGGGGTGCATTTCAGTCTCTGGCTCACAAACAGGCAGAAATAGCGCCAAATTGATTGAGAAGCCCGTGGCTCAATACATTTGGCGCACCTTATAGTACTTTTAGGGGCATATGTACTTACAGGTATTTCTCCTGGCTGAAAAGTAGGAGGCTGATTTCAAGAGAAATGAGGTGTTCACTGGAGTTTTTTTTGCTTCATTTTAAAATTGTGCATGTGTATTCTGACTGCAAACACAAGCTAAATTTTCATTAAAGGGGTTATCTCACTTCAGCAAATGGCATTTATCATGCAGAGAAAGTTAATACAAGCCACTTACTAATGTATTATTATCCATATTGCATCCCTGTAATCCATCAGCCGTGGCCGTGCTTGCAGGCTATAGGATAAAGCGCCAGCCTATGCACTCCCATGGTCCCGGCCATCCGAAAGGCAAGTGCTTTTTTCTATAGTGTGCAAGCATGACCACCACTGATGGATTGCAGGGTGGTCTGTAACCATGGAAACAAGCAGTGTATAATGTGATGGAAAAATTAATCCAGCCAGCAAAGGAAGCAATATGGATAATAACAATACATTAGTAAATGACTTGTATTAACTTTCTTTTCATGATAAATGCCACTTACTGAAGTGAGAAAACCCCTTTAAATAGCACAGAAGCCTATTTAGAAAGGCTAGGGCTACACAACGAAATGTCACGTGACACCAAGTCACGCAACACAAAAATATGTGCGTCTTGTCCGGAACCTACTGTTACACCACTGTGATTTGGCAGGTGGATCGTGTGTCATGCACAATTTATAATGAAGTCAATGGAGTGAATGTCTGGATTTATTGCAACTGACGCTTGGCTGTATGTCACGCATCAAAATGCTTCAAGAAGTGTCATGTCACTGTGAAAACTTCTTCAGTGCTAGAATGAGATTTCTACAAATTTCATTCATCTTGCTGGTACTGTAGTCCACTGCAGAGGCGGAAAAAAAAGCAGCACATCCATTATGTGCGGACAAGCCCTAAGGGTACGTTCACATGGCATAAAAAGTCCTCTGCATATTGTGCTTCTGGAGTGGCAGTGGAGATCCACAGCGTACACTGACAGGCTGTAGACTTATCAGTATCACAGACCAAGCTATGTGTCAGATTTCAGAAAATCTCATCCGCTTTTTCTGGTACTGTACAATGCAGTGGATTTGTCTCACGTGTGAACCTATCATGATGTTGTTCATTTTCACTGCCGACTCCATATTGACTTCTCTGATGCTTTCTCACAAAACGGCATGTGACTACAATGCAATATTACGCAGTCAATTTTACTGTTGATTACTGCACAGGAGACTGGCATGATGGGATCTGCAGGTACTGCACATGTCTTTAGTCTCCAGCCTAGTATAAATAATGACATATACTTAAGGGAGATTTATCAAAACTGGTGCTTAGTTGCCCAAAGAAGCCAATCAGATTGATCCATAATGCTCTCTAGAAAATTAAAAGATCAACCTGATTGGTTGCTATGGGCAAATTGCAGAAGTTGCAGATCCTTCTCCCCCATTGTCTTCTGGATGAAAAGCCCATCATTACAATCATGAAAAAAAGAGACAAATTTTACCAAACTGAACAGAAAGTGGGTAACTACTGCTTTCTGGTAACTGCTTTCCGCAGGACACTCACACTGAGACTGGTCTGGAGGAGAACTCAGGTCCCCGGCGTCGTACGACCTCCACTCAGACCTGTGCTTCTTGTGCTTCTTCCCCATCTTTAACCCACCAGGGTATAAACAGCTTCACCAGAAAAATACACAACACACCTAGAGTCCGGATGAGGAAATAGAACGCAGGTCCTCCCACAAAGGAACCAGGCCGGCTAACACTGAGAAAGGGCGCTGACAAAATGGCGGCGGACTACGGTCTTCTCAGGTTCTGACGACAGGAGTAGACGAGCTTCCGGTCCCAGACGAAGGTAAGCGCGGGCTGGATCTGGTGGAGCTGTGTGCTGCCGCTGTACTTCTGGTCGTACATGCTGCTATAGCAGGATGACAATGCTTTGTCGGAGGAGTATTTAGTGCGCTGAAGTGAAATGTCGGTAAATGTCATGGCAAGCTGAAGGAACGCTTGTTTGACGTGCAGTTCACACAGCAGCTATGGCGGTGTGCGTTTAGGTCTCCCTGGGCACAAAGTGAAAAGTATTCTAGGTCTGAAGGAGATAACCAACCAAAGCAGGTCTGACAAGTATCCTGTGTGATCCCCAGGACCACATACTAGAAGGGGTTATCCTAAGTCTTTATCACCTGCCCACAGGATATAGCCTCTGTCAGCCCCTAGAAGACAATGGAGAGGTGCACTAGAGGGCACTCGGACTGTCCCTTATTGGGGGGTTTCAGCAGATGGACGATATGTCGGATAGTTATATTTGGCATATCTATATACTATACCATAAATGTGTGATGGGTGCTGGTCCTTACACCTATCTCCACAGCCGGGGTCCCCTCCATGCGAACCACTGGCCTTATTGCCCATAGAAACCAATTACATTGCTGCTTTCGTTTAAATGGCATAAAAGTCACGTGTGACCTGCGACACCAAGGCCCCATTCACACGACCGTATGAATGGGGCCGTATCTATCCGCAAAAATGCGGGAATAGATGCGGCCCCGTTCACCTCTAGCTAGCTCCGTGCCGCGGCTCTTTTGAAGCATGTCCTATACTTGTCTGTGCGCACGGACACGCGCTGTTCCAAGCGCTGCAGAACACACGCCGGACGGCCCCCGTATATTTGCGGGTCCGCAGTAATGCAGGCCCTCAAATATACGGTCGTGTGAATGGGGCCTAAATCCTTCAGGTCTGGATTTTCTGCTCTAATGAATGTTGTCATACCAGATTCCAGTAGTGCAGATCTACCTGAGGCCTGTTTCACACTTCCATTGTGGCATTCCGGTTTTGAGGTCCAGCCAAAATGGATCCGGCCACGATAAATGCATCTGTATGTATTGAACGGCACAGACCTTTTTAATTCCGGAACTCAAAAGTGGAAGGCCACAACGCAAGTGTGAAACAGGCGTAATGCTGCAGACTGACAAACAGTGCAGTCCTAGTTGGATTAGGCTACTTTCACACTTCCGGTACTGACAATACAACCGTCTACATCCGTTATGAACAGATCCGGTTGTATTATCTTTAACATACCCAAGACGGATCAGTCATGAACTCCACTGAAAGTTTTCTATTATGTCAGAGAAAACGGATCCGTCCCCATTGTGAGTCATGATGGATCCGTCTTGCTCTGCGCCACTTACTGACAGAAAATGCTTCTTGCTGCGTTAGTCTGTCCGCGATGGGGACGCAACCAAACAGAACAGAATGCATTCTGGTGCACTCCGTTTCGTTCAGTTTTGCCATATTGCCGATGAATGGGAAGCGTTTTCCTCGCTATTTAGGTCCCATGACAGATCTCAATAGCGTAAGGGGAAAGCGCAGATGTGAAAGTAGCCTTACATCCCGCTGTGGCTTTGGCCCTCCGTCTCCCCTACAGCTGCCACCTCCCTCGGAGTAATGCAGTTCTAATGCTGCCACCTGCTGGCTGTGCTTGGTATTCATCTATAACATGCACATCCTATGAAGCGGCAGACTAGAGATTTCAATGGGTTAACAAGTTAAAAACCCACTAGGCGTCCAAAGATCCTCCCAGTTTGGTGTTATTGCAACCAACGTCTATGAACACCCAGCCTGCATTTACGTTTTTCATTGGCAATCATTGATTAGTAAATTGTGACGGGCAGCACCAGTAGATGTGGGCAGTATAATCCTGATACCTTCTGTACTGTGCTAAAGCCAGTACACCTAAGTGGTGCCAGTCTCAGGGGCTATGGCTAAGACCGCTGCACTCTGACATCCATATGTGAGGTTTCTGTCGGCTTTTCCTAATGCTCCTCCTTTTTAATGTACAATCTATTAAAGCCTATTTCTCAGCATTGTCGGTTTTTATTTTTACCTCAAACTACATCACCACTTGAGTTCAGGTTTGGGCTCATGTACATGATTCAAGTTGCTGTCCCCAATTCATGGGCACTGTTCGTGTGGCCTGCGCTGCCGGATGCAGACCCAACTTAAGTAGGTCTGTGATCCATCTGCACCGCATGTTCTCCATAGTGCTTCCGTGGTCTCCGCTCTGGATGTTCCGGATTCACTTGAATGGGTCCACATCCATGATACTGCGCGTACACGGCAGCTGTATGTATAATGCAGACCCGCTGTTTGTGGACCACGATACGGGCACGGGCCGGCACGTGTCGAGCATGAAGCCTTTCTCCGTGTTTCCACACCAGAGCCACATGTGTTACTTGTGGGTTTTGATGTGGTTTTGCCCCGATCACACCCTCTGCAGTGCGAACCCGCAGAAACCATTGACATGCTGCGTGTTTCAAAGTCCACACGGCCGGTGAACTTACTCATTTGTTTAATCTCATACTTTGCTGGTCCTGTACTATGCTGCGGGTTTTCCTCTATTTGCAGGTACCCTTAGGCCTCCTGCATACATTGCGGATTAGGCGCAGTTGTACTGCAGTATAGCACAGAACAGCGAAGAGTATGAGATTAGACAAATCTCATGTACACATTGAAGATTTTTCTGGGTGGAAATTGACCTGCCGCGTGGATTTAATAATCTGCAGCATGTCAATTATGTTTGCGGTTTTAGCAGCACCCAAATGAAGGATGCGATCTGTGGCAATACAGCATCTAAACCGCACCAAAAACTGGAATTATGTGCTGGCTTGGGTGTGGGAATGCACGGACATTGGTGCAGATCTTCTGCACGTTGACCTGCACCTTTAGGCTCTCTGCATTCGTTGTGGATAATGCACAATCTTTCTGTGTGTAGCACCGCACTGTAAAACAGAATGAGCGGAATACAGATTTGGTCCGGAAACCTAGAGAAATCTGTTAATCCAGGCATAATACCTGGTAGGGTTGATCCTGCTTTTTATGAAGGTCTCTTGCGCTGAGAAATGATTCTTTTAGGCCCCTTGCAGACGAGCGTGTGTCACACACGGAATCCGCATCGCAGCCACTGGCCTAAACTCCCGGCACTGACAGGATCACATCGCTATATACTGATTTATGATGCTATGTAACCCTTACAGTTCTGGAATGTATTGGATAACACTCACATAATACCGTCAGTTTTACATTCCAGAACTGTAAGGGTTACATAGCATCATAAACCAGTATAACGCGATGTGACCCCGTCAGTGGGAGTTCAGGCCAGGGGCTGTGATGCAGATTCCGTGTGTGACACACGCTCGTCTGCAAGGGGTCTTGATGTTTATGCAAATGATTGCTTCAGAGCACCCAGAAGCAGGCCCAGGGCCCCTCCGTGCAGTGACAGGGCCAGCATCATCAGCGTCCTGCAGTGTACGCCCTGCACAGCAATGCAAATGACTAAAGCGCATGCGCCAACCCTATGCTGTTAAATGAATATATATATTGGTAGCCGGCAGGTCTGTGCACATGGTGCAGAAACCACCCAGAAAACCGATTTTACAGGTGAATATACTGATAAGTTGTGCTTGTAGAGTTCCCTTGTGTGTGATTCATGTGACAGCGACAGATGTTAGAGGACCTGTCACCACGAAATGCGGTGCAATCAGCAGGCAGCGCATTGGGATGCTTTTCACGCTGCAGATTTAGGGCCCATGCACACAAATGTATTTTTTTTCCATTCTGTTTTTTACAGGTCCGTATGTGGAACCATTCATTTCAAAGAGTCTGCAAAAAAAAAAACTGAAATGACTCTATGCATTCCATTTCCGTATGTCCGCATGTGCGTTCCTCAATAGAACATGTCCTATCCTTGTCCGATTTGTAGACAAGGACAATCATTGTTACAATGCATCTGCAAAAAAAAATACGGTTGTGTGCTCGAGCCCTTATTTGCAGAAATTTCCGCTACTGAAAATCAGTTCTATTCATTTGACTAGGGCGACAAGCACCTGAATTTCTGCAAGACCCGTTCAGGGGGAATGGAACTGATTTTCAGGCACAGAAAATCCTCATAGAGGAGCTGAGCAGACTGACATGTAGTTTTGTGGAAAACGTTTCAGAAAAGCTTTATATGTTTAAATGTCTGCTCTTTGTGAGTTCAGTACACGGGGCGGTATTATGACTATGTATATGCTTAAACAGGGAATGCTATCAATCACTGATAAGAGTGGTCTATCTTAAGTCAAAAAGTGTCAGTGCATCTTATAAAGCGAATACTAATGGAAGCATTCATTAGTACGATAGGACTGGGGATCGGTGAGTGTTTTTTTTTTTTTTCCCCCCCCTTCTCTAAAACCTAGTCTTATAGTGTGATAAACTATATATCAGTCTGCTCCTCTTGCTCTATAACATGCTGCCTGCAGATTGCACTGCATTTCAGAGTTCTCTTTTAAATATTTTTTTTCTTCTGAATGTTACATTTTTTAATTTTTTTTTTTTTTTTTAATTTTGCCCATTTAATCAGACTCTACCAAAGGAGGATGGATGAAGCAGCGGGCGATCTAAAACAAGCGCTTCCAAATGTAGTTGATTCTCTTCAAGTACATGTAGAAGTACATCAAAAATCAAACAGGTTTGTACTGTTAGGGCTATGTATTGGATCACAAGTAGTGATGAGCGGACCGGTGTAACACCAAACCCAATGTGGGCCTGAACTTTGGAGCTGAAAAATTGCTGTGAAAAAGTCATAGAAAGGGCTAGAGGGCTGCAAAACAAATGTGGACAGAGAAATGACTTAAAATAACATAAAAATAATAATCTTGAACCAGGACGCGGAGGTTCAAGAGCAGTAGGAAGTTGAGGTGGAAGAAGAACACACTGAAGCCAACACTGTATTTGTTTTTTTAAATGTTAATTCTGTATGTGACCGATAGCTATTTTTGGGGTGCGGCCGGTATACTTCTCTACTCTGCCAATATAAGAAATAATAATCTTGAGCCAGGAGATGGAGATCCGAGTGGAGGAGGAGACGGATGTGGCGGTGCAGGCAGGGGAGGAAGCAAACACTGTTTCTGTTTTGTTTTTTTTGTTTTTTTCTATTTGTCCGTTAATTCTTTGTGCGAACTTTAGCGGCCGGTATATTTCTTTACTCTTCCAATATAAGACATACTAATCTTGAGGAGGCGGTAGCCATCAATCTTTCTTTTTTTTTCTTTTTTTTATAATTTTGTTTTATTCTTTTTATTTTTCTTCATTTTTTTTGGTTTGCAGCGGCCCCAAAATGTTGGGAAATGGCACATTGCTTGAAGAACTGCCACGCCAGGGTTCTCCTTTGCGCCGGCTTTGGTGTGCTCTGACCTGGGCAGTAGCAGGTGTACCGGTTGGCTGCAAAGTGTTTTTCACTGATGGTTTCTAGATTGTTTTCTGTAGATTGTTGTTCTTCAGTTATTTTTTTCACACATGTCAAAAACGCATCAAAACTGATCCAGACACAATCTGTATCGTTCTTGTGAAACAGTCCTAAGTATGCCTTGTTTTTTTGTGGGATGAGATGTAGTTTTCATTGGTACCATTTCAAGCTACATGGGACTTATGTTAACTTTGTTTTTTACTATTCACCCCCCAAACCAAAAATAAATTGACCTGTGCCCTTCATTCTCTGGGTCAGTATGATTACAACGATACCACATATGTATGGATTTTATGGGGCACATTTATTAAGACCAGCGTTTTAGACTAAGCTGGCAGTGGTTCTGCTGGCCTCTCCATAACTTCGGCTGATCCTCCGGCAGTTCTAAATGTAAGGCTAACTGTGTGGTCACATCACCCTACTTCAGCCGCCATCTTATGGATGGGACTTCTATGAGGACAGCAAAGGAACATAGTGTAAACAAGAGCTATATTAGTACATACTGGAAATAGTAGCCAGAAAATTGCCAACCCCTTTAAACTCTAGGTCACTTTCTGACAATGCATTCTCTTTGATCTTATTAACCCCTTGACGACCAGCGCAGTACACGTACAGCTGAAATCGTCTCTTTAAAGATGGTGCCCGCTCCAGATCGAGCGCCATAGCCGCCAGATGCTTGCAGACATTTAACCCCTTCAGATGCACGAAGAGAGCAGAAAACCCATAAAAAAATATTCATACTGGGGTTTTATTCCCAATTCTAGTTCACATGGAATTTTTCCAGCTTTCCATTACATTGTATGCAATATTAAATGGTGCCATTAGAAATTACAACTTGTCCTGCAAAAACCAAGCCCTCATACGGGCGAAAAAAAAAATAGTTATAGATCCGAGAAGACTGGGAGTAAAAAACGGAATGCAAAAACAAAAAACTCTCCAGGGCTTGCAAAGGTTAATGTGACTGTACTTACGCATTGTTAGTCGTGGTTGGCAAATAATATATTTCTTGGCTTATGTCATAATTAATATACCAGTTTTATGTATTCATGCTTCAGCACAGCAAAAACAGAAGATGTAACGTCTCATGTCACGCAGTTATTAAACAGACACAGCGTTGTATTTGGCGATTACACCTGGACGGAATTTGATGACTCCTTTTTAGTGAAAAATGTAAACTCTGTGGCTGTTGTAGATACAGAGCTTAAGCTAAAGGACAGAAAGGTAAGAAATTGTTCAATGGCCTTTCTTTTCTCAATAAAAAGCCATTCATCTGATTCCAGAGGTCTTATGATGTACCACTTATCTCACTTCTCAGTTTATCAGTTACAGGAGCCGAGGTTGTAGTCTTCTCCATTCTGTACACAGTATAGGAAGTTGTCAATCAATGTGTTAAGACGATGGATTCAGTGTCTCTGTCACTACTTTATGCTGTCTTCTGATCAGGCAGCTTTAACCTGGTGGCAGACTCCAGCTAAAAATACAGCAAAAAGTGTGTGGAATTTAAAAAAACAAAAAAACAAAACCTACTTCATGGATCCCCAGCACTGACGTAATGTAATCGTCCGCAGTAGTAACATGCCCCTGTGCTGACACACATTTATTGGACAAGGAAGTAGGGAGCGTTCATTGATCAAAGAGGCAAGTATGGGTTTATTTTTCACAGCATTCTGAACAGTTTTACATATATTTTCTGCCTGGTAAACCCCATAAATGAAACTAAGCGATACAGGTATGATTTATAAAAAACGTACGCAGAGGAAAAGTCTAGCAGTTGTATATAAATACCCTTCTTACTTATTTAATTTTCCATGGGGCCATTGCAAATGGATAGATGGAATCAGATATTTTGCTAGGTCCAACTTTTCCACTTTTCTTTTGCATTAGTATATGACATCCAGTGGAGCATGCTAAAAAAAACGTTTTTTCATGCGTAAGACTCTATTAGACTGTATTATCAGTATGTTTGTGATCAGCTGTGTTCTTAAAGGGGTTTTCCGGGTTCAGAGCTGAACCCGGACATAACTCATTCTTCACCCCTCTAGCCCTTCTGAGTTGAGCATCAGAACATTTAATTCTCTGATGCTTTCCCTTGACTGCATCGCAAAGGGCAAGGGCTGTTTTTGTTTACATTTTTACACTGCTAGATGGAGGCTAGCCTGTCTTACAGGCTAGGGCAGTGCTAAATACCACCCATTAGTGCCTGTGAGGTCACCAGAAGCCTCTGCCTAACAGAAGCCTGGTACGTCACCAGATATGAAGAAAAAGCCCTTGCCCTGCGCTATGCAGCACAGGGCAAGGGAAAACATTGGAGCAAGAAATAGGTGACAAATGAACCCATACAGCCCCTTTAACTCTTTCGCTGGAGCGATGTGGGAACATGACTCCCACTCACACGTGCAGCGGGCGTCATGGCTGGCAAGTCTTTGCTGTTTCAAACAGCAGAGACCTGTGGCTACTTACCGCAACTGGCAATAATGCCGATCGCAGTAAGGCATTAGATGCCGTGATCATGTGAGAGTACGGCATCTAATAGCGCTAAAACCTGGAAGCGTGGGCTTCTGGGTGTCCTACAGATGCCCGTTTGGCCAGTCGGGGCATCTGCACTCGATCTGAAAGCTGTAAACCTCGGTTACAGCGTTCAATCTGCAATTCTTATTTTGACCATCAGATGACCCAGAGAACGAAGGGCACAGGTCAGTTTTTCTGCAAACGGAATGCTGTGGGAACAAAACCCGTGAAACGGTGGCAGAATTGCGTTTTTTTTCCCAATTCTACCCTATTTGGAATTTTTTCCCCGCTTCCCACTACATTGTATGTCATATCAAATGGTAGCATTAGAAAGTACAACTTGTCCCACAAAAAAGCCCTCCTACGGCTATATGAGCGGAAAAATAAAAAAGTTATGGCTCAAGAAAGATAGGGAGGAAAAATTAAGTGCAAAATGAAAAAAACTTGCTGTATCCTAAGGGTTAAAAGTCTTGTAGTAATTAAAAAAAATAAAAAATTAGACAAACCTGGGTCTTTTGCTAGAACGAGTGTCTCATAGAGTTGTTTCTAGCTTGGAAATGCTGAAGGACTGAGACAACTGGATTTCTGTTGATTTCTGCAAATCTCAAGTAGCTAACTTTTTGACAAGAAGGATCCCTTACATAGTAACATAGTTTGTAAGGCCGAAAAAAGACATCTGTCCATCCAGTTCAGCCTGTTTTCCTACAAGTTGATCCAGAGGAAGGCAAAAAAAACCCTGTGAGGTAGAAGCCAATTTTCCTCACTTTAGGGGGAAAAATTCCTTCCCGACTCCAATCAGGCAATCAGAATAACTCCCTGGATCAACGACCCATCTCTAGTAACTATAACCTGTAATATTATTACACTCCAGAAATACATTCAGGCCCCTCTTGAACTCTTTTAGTGAACTTACCATCACCACCTCCTCAGGCAGAGAGTTCCACAGTCTCACTGCTCTTACCGTAAAGAATCCTCTTCTATGTTTGTGTACAAACCTTCTTTCCTCCAGACGCAGAGGATGTCCCCTCGTCAGTCACAGTCCTGGGGATAAATAGATCATGGGAGAGATCTCTGTACTGACCTCTGATATACTTATACATAGTTATTAGATCTCCCCTCAGTCGTCTTTTTTCTAAAGTAAATAACCCTAATTTTGATAATCTTTCTGGGTACTGTAGTCCACCCATTCCAGTTATTACTTTAGTTGCCCTCCTCCGAACCCTCTCCAGCTCTGCTATGTCTGCCTTGTTCACAGGAGCCCAGATTATAAAGTTGGCTATATTGTTGTTGTACGTGGATGTAAATTGAGTATAGAGGAGGGTCCTCCGCTTCTTGATATGTGCTAAGAGAACTTTGGATGTCTTTTTCCCACGTGCATGATGTATAGCCAAAATATAGTGGTACTATGTTCTGTGCTCTAAAAGCTGGTAAAAGATTTTTTTTTGTGGTTAGCCAATAAAGGTATCACTTCTATAATACTCTTGTCTTTTTTAAACAAAAGTATTTAACTTCCCATGTGTGACCAGAGGATGTGGATCCTCTGGGTCAGCTGATAGTGGACTAGGAATAAGCCCAATATTGCTGATTCCCATAGTCAGGGACACTGGTGTTTAAACCAGTCACCCAGAAAGCGGCTAACTGCAGGAGTGTGTACAGAGTCCAACAGAGGAAGAGAAACGGAACAGATGATCTTTACTGGCAGAAGGTAAACAAAAGTCACTTGAAACAAAGGCAAAACAAAGTTCACAGTAATACAGTATACTGGTTCAGACATGTAGTCAGGCAGTGCAAGGTCAGAAGTCCAGACGTACTTACAGATGACGGCAAGCAGAATCATAGTCCAGGTAATCCAAGTAACAGGCAGAATCGTAGTCGGGCAATGCAGGGGTCAATAGTCCAGGTAATCCAAATAGCAGAAGGCAGACAGAATCGTAGTCGGGCAATGCAGGGATCAATAGTGCAGGTAATCCAAGTAGCAGAAGGCAGGCAGAATCGTAGTCAGGCAATGCAGGGGTCAATAGTCCAGGTAATCCAAGTAGCAGAAGGCAGGCAGAATCGTAGTCGGGCAATGCAGGGGTCAATAGTCCAGGTAATCCAAGTAGCAGAAGGCAGGCAGAATCGTAGTCGGGAAATGCAGGAGTCAATAGTCCAGGTAATCCAAGTAACAGGCAGAATTGTAGTCAGGCAATGCAGGGGTCAATAGTCTAGGCAATCCAAGTAGCAGATGGCAGACAGAATCGTAGTTAGGCAATGCAGGGGTCAATGCTGGAGGCAGACAGGTCAGGGTTAATTGGCAAAAGTCCAGTACTCAGCAGGTCAGAGCAGTAGGAAGCTTCAGCAGAGGTTATCAGGTATAACTCTCTCTTGGGCACTTCATGGTCAGTGAAGCTGCCCTAGATACCAGTAACCCCGCCATAGGGGGGAGACAGTAATCAGGAAGTGTGCTCTCTCCTATAACAAAGGGACAGGAACACGCGTGCGCACTATAGCGCACAAGGGGAGACCTGGTCATGAGGGCGGATGCGGCGGTATGCTGGCGGGTGCCTGCTCCTCTTGCGATGTAGGCAAGAGCTGGGACCCTTGGCCCTGCAGTGCTCAGACAGCGGTCTGCCACACAGCGGTGATGTCACAGACTCAATACTGACACCATGTACATAATATTTAAAATTTGTTGAAGGAAACAGTTTTGCAGTATAGGAATTTGAGAGATTTTTAAGCTCCAATCACAAATGATTGTGACATAATATCTGTATGTGTATATTTAATTTCTAATGTCTGGACCTGGAGATTTTGTATTTTTGCCAGTTTTTATTTTTTTGACAATAGATCCTAGAGCTATAATGTGTTCCCTAATCACATGTTTATATGCTTCCCAAATATTTGTCAGGATTAATTATTAGCTGTTGTCTATGCTGATGGTTGCACAAGGGGATCTCGTTCAATATCCATTGAAACTGAGGTCTAGGGAGATTGGGTAGGCCAGACTCCAGGAATACAGGGGTGTAATTGGAGAGGAAATTTCCAGTTTTGGAAACTATGTAAGAGCTTGACCAAAACCATTATGTGATCTAAACGTTGATAGGTGGGATGAGGAGAAATCTCTTTCATTGGAGTGCATCGCACGTCAACTAAACCATGAGGTTCCAATGTAGATCTAACGCTACGTAATACACTCTGAATTGCTGAAGATGTACCAGTAGACATGTCCAGCCCTGGGTTTAGATCAATATTAAAATCCCCTCCAACTTGTGCCTTCTGCAAAATTCTGAAAAATGTATCTACCTTAACTATCTGCTAGAGTTGCACTTGGTGAATGAAACCATGGAGTTGTACTGTGAAACCATTGGTTATATAGCAAATGTGATACACGTGGTGTATATACAGATCGGAAATGCATTTCTTGTATCTACACATATCTACACAGTCTTTGTGCAAAAATTGGCAGATCTTACTACTTTTATGTGGAGGATACAACCCTCTAACATTGAATGTACAAGCTACAAATTAATGGCATAAGAACAGCATATGATTGAGTTAGCCCAAGTTGTTCCTAGACTATAATAGTACGCTCTAGAAAAAAATTTCTGTAACCTCAGTGTTACAGATCTCCCATCATCAGATCATTAGGTGATGGTAGAGCCAGACAAGTGTGGTGGATAAGAAAAAACTGCAAATGAGGTAAACTTGGAAAAAAAAACTAATCAAGGAAGAATGGGAGCTAGAGCAGCTGATAAAAATACATAGTGAGAAGTAGTTTATGGCACAAACCATTTGGTAGGGGGCTTAAAGGGAACCTGTCATCTCCGAAACACCCCCTGAACTACAGTAAGAGATGTATAGTGTAAGTGATGCTGAATCCGAATATATAAGCTTTATCTTCATACTCGCTTCCATTCTGACGCTGTGCTCCCACAAACTTGCAGTAGAATGCACTCACTGGAGTCTTTTTTGAGTCCTCTCCATTATGTGAGTGAGCACTGGAGTCCAGTGAGTGTATTTTACTGCATGTTTGTGGGAGCACAGCGTCGGAATAGAAGTGAGTATGAAGATAAAACTTACATATTCGGATTCAGCATCACTTACACTATACAACACTTACTCTAGTTCAGGGGCTGTTTCGGAGATGACAGGTTCTCTTTAAGGCTACTTCCACACTTGCGGGGGCTCCGGCAGGCTGTTCCGCCAGATCCGTGCTACTGCAAGTGCACGTGTGGGGGGCGGAATTGCGCTCTGGCCCCATTCACTGTAATAGGGGCAGGCCGCGGATCCGGCCGCAGCAGGTTAACCCCTGCTGAGAGGCGGCCGGAACGAAAATACAACGGCCCCACACGTGCACTTGCGGTAGCACAGATCCAGCAGGCTGTTCACCCACCGGAACAGCCTGCCGGAGTGTGGGAGTAGCCTAATATGAGTAGACATCCTCACTGTGGGCACGGCTAGGATGTTCGCTTTACATAAATTGCTAAATTTCACTTCCCTGTAATATATTGTAATAAATAGTATTGCCTTCATATTTTACTTGCTAGCGGCAATAATGCGCTATATTTTACACAATTATTATTAATCAGTGACGTTGCTGCATTGTGCTTTTATTTTTCTTTCTAACTTCGGGTTTATGTGTATTTCATATAATTTCACGTGTGGTTTAATGCAGGAATTATTGGTTATAGTTGTCCTGTTGAGTTAGATACAGATAGTTATCTTATTTTCTTTTTTCTATTTAAGCCTATTGACCTTGGAAAATGCAATATATATGTTCATGTATTTCAACTGAATGAAGAAGGACCAAGTGCAGAGAATTTGGAGGAAGAGAATGAGGATCTTGTGGCAGCTAACCACTGGCTACTACCTGCTGGTGAGAATCTCTAAACTCTTCTCTTTTATTTCAAGTTGAATATCTATTAAAGAGAACCTGTGCACAGCTATCAGTGACTGACAGTCATCTCTATATACACATTTATAAAGGGATGCAAGCTCACTCCTACTATTTTAATTGTTGAATTGTTTGTTGCTATGTAATGTAGGATTGGGCATATACATGAACCCTCTAATTGTAAAGGGCTGCGAAATATGTTGGCGCTATATGAAGACTATTATAACTGAAGTCAGTAAGAGCACAATAAATGTATAAAATACAAGTTTTATAGAATTTTTCCCCACAAACCTATATATCAATTTGCTCAGCTCCTACTGATCTATAATATGCTGTCTGCAGATTGCAGTGCATTTTGTGGTGACAAGTTCTCTTTAACCCCTTCAGGACCGTGCCATTTTTCACCTTAAAGAGGTATTCCTATCTTAGACAATGGGGGCATATCGCTAGGATTTCAGATTTGCTAAAAATGACCTGGTCTCAATATAGGTGCGGGTCCTACCTGTCAGACCTATCAGGCATATCCTAGCATTATGCCCACATTGTCGAAGATGGGAATAACCCTTTAAGGACCAGGTCATTTTTAGCAAATCTGACGTGTCACTTTATGTGGTGATAACTTTAAACTGCTTTTACCTATCCAGGCCATTCTGAGATTGTTTTCTCGTCACATATTGTACTTCATGACAGTAGTAAATTTGAGTCAAAATATTTAATTTTTATTTCTAAAAAAAAAAATACAAAATTTACCAAAAATTTTGAAAAAATAGCAAATTTCAATTTCTCTACTTTTAAAATACATAGTAATACTTCCAAAAATAGTTATTACTTTACATTCCCTATATGTCTACTTCATGTTTGGATCATTTTGAAAATGACATTTTATTTTTTTGGGAAGTTAGAAGGCTTAGAAGTTTTTAGAAGCAAATCTTAAATTTTTCAGTTCAGTTATGAAGTCACTTTGTGGGGCTTACATAATAGAGACCACCCATAAATCACCCCATTTTAGAAACTACACTCCTAAGCTATTCAAAACTGATTTCACTAACTTTGTTAACCATTTAGGTGTCCCACAAGAATTTAAGGTACCGTATTTTTCGCCCCATAAGACACACTTTTTTCCCCAAAAAAATGGAGGGAAAATGCCCCTGCGGGTGAATGCTAATGAGCGCTTCCATTATGGAATGAAGCCTCATGAAGCCATGCTGATATGGAGTTATTTGCTTATTTTCATTGAGGTACTCCAAGATAGCATCTCTTAGAAAAACTTCAAACAGTTTACCCACAACAGATGTTAAACTTACTGGCCTATAGTTTCCAGGCTCTGTTTTTGGACCCTTTTTGAATATTGGCACCACATTTGCTATGCGCCAATCCTGTGGAACACTCCCTGTCAGTATAGAGTCCTTAAATATCAGAAATAAGGGTCTGGCGATGACATTACTTAATTCTCTTAGGATACGGGGGTGTATGCCATCCGGTCCTGGCGATTTGTCTAATTTAATCTTTATAAGATGCCGCTGTACTTCTTCCTGGGTCAGACAGGGCACTTTTAAAGAGGGATTTACTTTTATATTCTGCATTTCATCTGACAGTTTATTTTCCTCAGTGAATACAGTGGAGAAAAAGATATTTAGTAGCTTTGCTTTCTCCTCATCGCTCTCTGCAACTCCCCCCTCATTACTCTGTAAGGGGCCGACACCTTCAGGTTTATACTTTTTACCATTTATATAATTAAAGAACATTTTAGGGTTAGTTTTACTCTCTTTTGCGATTAATCTCTCGGTCTCTAGTTTGGCTGCTTTTATTTTTCTTTTACATATTCTAATTTTTTTCCTTATCGTTTTTCAATGCTTCCTTGCTCCCCTCCTGCTCCTCTAACTTTGTCATTGGGTCCGATATGGACCATGACTGCTGGATCTTCTCCAGCCCCTCCCAGTAATCTGTCAACCCAATCTGCGATGTGCTGAACTCGAGCGCCAGAAAGACAACACACCAGTCGACGATCCCGGTCTTTGTGACAGATTGCCCTCTCTGTACCCCTAATAATTGAATCTCCCACTACCAGCACCTGTCTGGCCTGCCCTGCTCTCTTGGTCCCCTGCTTACTGGAGCTGACATTCCCCTGACTGGCAGAGGAAGTGTCCGGCTGCAGCAGTGCTCTCCCTGAAGTGGCATCCCCCTCATCTGCCAAACTTGCAAACTTGTTGGGGTGTGTCGGATCAGGGCTAGCCTCCCTGGCACTTTTCCCTCTACCCCGCTTTCTGTTACCCAGCTAGCTACCTCACTTTCCTGAGCCTCCTCACTACCACCCTCACCCACATCTACCCCATAGAGTGCTTGCATGTTTAAAAATTCCTGAGATCCCCCGAAATTAAAAACCCCAAGAAGTGACCCCATTTTGGAAAGAGAACCCCCGTGCGAACATTTTAAGGGGTAGAAAGGGCACTTTTGACCTAACGGGTGTTTCACAAAAATGAATATGTAGTGGTTGGTGACAAGTGGATATGTAAGCTGTTTGGACTGAATCTGAGGTATAAAGTGATAAAACTACAGGGTACATCAAGGATGGAATGAATACTCCATGGATGAGTGGTAGATTCTGAAACACTCCTGCATGCACAGGCCAGGTTTTTCAGGGCAGGTTTCGCAGTGGTAAATGGTGCCTTTCCTTATCCCCCTTTTGGAACCCTGCATCGTTTTTGGGTCCTTCCCTTCCTCGCTGTCTGGGGGACGACCAGGAAAATGTTGCCCTGGTACAATACGGGTACCATGACTTCCTGAAGTACTGGGAGCCCCCCTGGCCTGGTTTTGAAAAATTAACCAACTCTTCGAACTCTAGGAAAGTTCCTGTGTGACCTGAAGATTTTAAAAGCACATACTGTACACATTGCCATCTGTACAATGTGTACTGCTAGCTTTTTGTACCACACTTTAGTTTTTCGTGTGGCACTGTAGGGCTTCAGAAATTGATCTGAAAGATCCACCCCTCCCATGTGCCTGTTGTAGTACAGGATACAGACTGGTTTGGGGACAGTGGTAGTGGTACCACATACAGCTGCAGGGGAGCTGGTGTTGGGGTGAATGCTGGTCAGTACAAGGACGTTCCTCGTGTTCTTGTACTTAACCACCAGCATGTTCTCATGCTTTTACCCTTTCTCAGTGGTTGCCCTACCAGCGATCTAGGGAGGCCTCTCTGATTTTTGCGCACTGTGCCACATGCCACAGTACGTCTGGCAGTTAGGGACATGAATAGGGGAATGCTGGTATAATAGTTATCCACATAGAGGTGGCTGCAAGTCCCACACTATCTTCCCACTAACTCCTAGGGTGGGGGGGGGCGTGGTGGGGGTGCTATCCGTGAATCTTTCCCTTTGTAAATGCGAAATTTGTGGGTGTTCCCGGAGCTACTCTCACAAAGTTTGTTAATTTTTATACCATGCCTTGCCCACTTTCTAGGCAGGTACTGGCAGAATCTAGTCCTCCCTTTGAAAAGTAATAGGGACTCGTCTACACAGACATTTTTATCAGGGGTGTACACCTTAGCAAACTTGGTGTTAAAGTTGTCAAGGACGGGCCTAACCTTGAACAGATGGTCAAATGCCGTGTCGTTTTGGGGTGCACACTGTGTATTGTGTGTAGGAATTTCCTAATTAACTCAAATCGCTTCCGGGTCATGGTCTGACTGTAAATTGGAGTCTGGTAGAAAATGTCCGAACTCCAATATTGCCTAACGTTTGGCTTCTTTACAACGCCCATGTGCAGCATGAGTCCCCAAAACTTCATCATCTCTGCTGCAGTTGCTGAGGTCCAACCTAGGGGTCTAGCGTATGGAGATGTAGGGTTCTGAGCAATAAATTGTTGGATGTGTAAATTGGTTTGGGCCACCATGACATTTACAAAAACTTCAGAGAAGAAGATTTTGAAAAATTCTAGTTCTGTGAACACTCATCTATCTGAATTCCGAAGCTGCCCACAAAATCCGGAATTTGGGGGCTGATAATCATCAGGGGTTGGGGTCCATAAGGGTTCACTCTGGGGGGCTGCCTTAGCTGTCGTTCTGGGGTGCCTTCTAGAGGGTCCCTCATCAGCGGATGATGATGATGTTGAGCGGGTAGAGGAAAGTGGTATCCTCTTCTCCCTCACTGACAGACTCTGTATCAGACGCAAGATACGCGTAGGCCTCTTCAGCTGAGTACGCTCGTTGGGATGAATGAGACATTTATATTTTATTGGGATGTGACGTGTGAAATGTGTAAAACTTTATTTAGTGTGAGGGGTGTGCGTTGTGTTTTTACACGTGAAGGGGATTGGAATAAATTTTAAATAGAATTTAGAAAAAAAATTGAAAAAAAGTCTTTAAAAAAAAAAAAGTCTTTACTGCACAAAAAAGTGCAGTGCAAAATGAGCAGACGCGATCGGTAATGGACACTACTGGTTGGTGCTCAGTGGTTGCAAAATGCATGTACGCAGATGATGCATTCATGCAAAATCCTAAACTGACACTAACTGAAATTTTTTGAATTTATTTATTTTTAATTAAAATAAGACTACCTCTTGAAGCTCATCAAGAGAATGCCAAGAGTGTGCAAAGCAGTTATCCAAGCAAAAGGTGACTACTTTGAAGAACCTAGAATATAAGACATATTTTCAGTTGTTTCACACTTTTTTGTTAAGTATATAATTCCACGTGTGTTAATTCATAGTTTTGATTCCTTCAGTGTGAATATACAATTTTCATAGTCATGAAAATACAGAAAACTCTTTGAATGAGAAGGTGTGTCCAAACTTTTGGTCTGTGTATGTATGTGTGTGTGTGTATGTGTGTGTGTGTGTGTGTGTATATATATATATATATATATATATATATATACACACACTACCACTAACTGCTGTTCTTTTTTCACTCCAAAAAATGTAAAAAAAAATAAATAAAAAAATGTGCTGATGCAGCACGCACGCAGATCGTGCCTGCGTTCAAAAACTGTAGTATAAAAATTCTAGAGAGATAGAGCTCTATATTAAATCCCTTACCAGTATTTTTTCTTTTTGAACCAAAAAAAAAGAAATAATTGGCAAAAAAATCAACACAGATGTGAAAAAAAAAAAGAATAAAGAATAATCCCCAGGTACTGATCAGTCAGGTATGCACTGTGAAAAGCACGCAGAAAAAGTGGTGCAGAGCTGTAAAATTGTAAAAAAAAAAAGCGCACAGACCAAATGGCGTCCGTAAAAAAAGAACGAGCGAGGGGGAACGGGATTGGTGGTTTAGGGATCTTGAACAGCTGCAAATGAAAAAAAATCAGTTCCAGATGTTTTTTTTTTTTTTTTTCCTTCAGCGGGAAAAGTGCAGTTGTGGTGCACCACAAGTCCCAGCAAGCCAACAGCAGCACAGAACCTCTCTGCATGCAGTCATGAGCTAGAATGGCTGCATTCAGGGAGGTTCTGCCCTTTCCTTTGCAGCTGTAGCGCTACCATTGGCTGGAGCGTTGTTCCAGCCAATCGCAGTGCTGGCAGGGAACGCCAAACACTGGTTTACTGGTTACCTCGGAGTTGACAGGTGCTGACCGGTTCAGCACCGGTCACCTCCCCCTGACCCCCTCCGACCCACCCCGCGGCTTACAAGTGCCTCCTGATGCTGCGATGTGCCGGTCTTCACTGATCGGCTAATCACAGTGCTTGGAGCTGCAGGGGGGTGGAAATACACCGTGCTGCCCTTACTTGGCATGGATGACTGCCGGTAAGAGCAGCCATGGTGCCATGATTCCCCTCAGATTTTCCCCCAGCATCCGGCAGACTTCGCGCCGTACATGTACAATGTTGGTCCTTAAGGGGTTAAAGTAAATCTATGACAATTTTTCTTTTTACTGGCTACATGTAATCCCAAAATATTAGCAATGAGAACCAGGGCTGTGGAGTCGGTAAGCCAAAGCCCCGACTCCAACTCCGACTCCTCAATTTCCCCTCAGCCCGACTCCGACTCCC
Source organism: Rhinella marina (assembly GCA_900303285.1). NCBI lineage: Eukaryota > Metazoa > Chordata > Amphibia > Anura > Bufonidae > Rhinella > Rhinella marina. Next base: position 2,174 of record ONZH01015497.1, on the reverse strand, counting down.
GACTCCGACTCCTACTCCCTCATACATGGAGCATGTTTAAGTGATAACTTTAAACAAATTTGCATAAAATCAATAGTACAGATAAGTCATGACAAAAACAGTTTGTAATCTATCAGGCTTCTCTGGGTACAGCTCACTAAGGGCCTGATCAGAGGTGTAGCTAGAGGTTCAGCACATGGGGGGGCGAAACATACTTGAGTGGGCCCCCCACTTATTGGCTTCCCAAACGCACGTTTCCAACTTCACAGGCACATACTACTAGTTGTGGTTATAATACTGTATTAGCAAGATGACTATATAAACTGCTAGATCCAGGGGCGTAGCTATAGGGGGTGCAGAGGTAGCAGTCGCTACCCGGGCCCAGGAGCCTGAGGGGGCCCAAAGACCCTTGGACCACATAAGAAGACACACAGAGCACTGAGGGAAAGGGGGCCCAAGCTGAACTCTTGCACCAGGGCCCATGAGCCTTTAGCTACGCCCCTGGCTAGATCATCTATGCTGTTAAGTACAGTACAATAGACTTTCTACATACCCTACTCTAAATACTCTACCACATAATGCAGTAAAATATAGGAGTAAAAAACAAGGGGACTCCTATGTTAACGGAAATCTGTCCCCAGCTTTTACATCACTAAACTAACAGTCCCTTGCCCCCATCAGACCACAGATCGGCTTAATGAGCCCCCATCAGACCTCAGATCGGCTTAATGTGCCCCATCAGACCTCAGATCAGCAGAATGTGCCCCCATCAGACCTCAGATCAGCAGAATGTGCCCCCATCAGACCTCAGATCAGCAGAATGTGCCCCCATCAGACCTCAGATCAGCAGAATGTGCCCCCATCAGACCTCAGATCAGCAGAATGTGCCCCCATCAGACCTCAGATCAGCAGAATGTGCCCCCATCAGACCTCAGATCAGCAGAATGTGCGCCCATCAGACCTCAGATTAGTGTATTGTGCCCCCATCAGACCTCAGATCAGCAGAATGTGCCCCCATCAGACCTCAGATCAGCTGAATGTGCCCCCATCAGACCTCAGATCAGCAGAATGTACCCCCATCAGACCTCAGATCAATAGAATGTGCCCCCATCAGACCTCAGATCAGCAGAATGTTCCCCCATCAGACCTCAGATCGGCTTAATCTGCCCCCATCAGACCTCAGATAGGCTTAATGTGCCCCCATCAGACCTCAGATCAGCGTATTGTGCCCCCATCAGACCTCAGATCGGCTTAATGTGCCCCCATCAGACCTCAGATCGGCTTAATGTGCCCCCATCAGACCTCAGATCAGCAGAATGTGCCCCCATCAGACCTCAGATCAGCAGAATGTGCCCCCCATCAGACCTCAGATCAGCAGAATGTGCCCCCATCAGACCTCAGATCAGCAGAATGTGCCCCCATCAGACCTCAGAGCAGCGTAATGTGCCCCCATCAGACCTCAGAGCAGCGTAATGTGCCCCCATCAGACCTCAGATCAGCAGAATGTACCCCCATCAGACCTCAGATCAGCAGAATGTGCCCCCATCAGACCTCAGATCGGCTTAATGTGCCCCCATCAGACTCCATAATGGAAGCGCTCACTTGTATTCGCCTGATTGTACTAAGGCCATCCCTGCTGGGCCCCCCCAGAAGTATTGGGCCCGGAGCATCGCCTCCCCTGACCCCCCCCCCAGTAGCTACGCCTCTGGGCCTGATGTATGAAAACTGTCTAGGTCTAAACTTTTTTGTTGCCCATAGCAACCAATCAGAGCTCCCCTTTCATTTCTCCAGAGCACTATATGAAATGAAAGGGGAGCTCTGATTGGTTGCTATGGACAACAAAGAAACTTCTACACCTAGACAGTTTTCATACATAAGGCTTTAGGTGTTTTACATCAGCAGATAGAAGCCATGAGAGCAGCTAACCTCTCCACACATGAGCTCAGAGGAAACATAAAGCAGAGAGAACATGCACTGGACATAAAGGGCAGTACACAGTCATCTCAAATAAAAGCCTAAATCCTTAGATCAGGAATAGAACAGACATTTATAGGACATTTCATCATTTCACAAATTCTTATAAAAATATATTCAGCACTGAACTAAATTCATTATATATTTTAGGAGTCGGAGTCGGTCCATTTTATACCGACTCCGACTCCACGACTCCGACTCCAACTCCACAGCCCTGATGA